>CADDXX010000217.1:1230470-1276975 GCA_902810485.1 Alauda arvensis
AACAACAACAACAAAACAAAACCCCAAAAAACCAAAACAAAGCCCACCAGTGTTTCTATGGAAGGGTTTTTGCTTGTTTCTCTGGGTGGTTTTGTGGTTGTTGGGTTGGTTTGTTTGAACTTAACCAATAAAGTCCAAAGAACTCGATGAATTATTTGACGGAGACTCCCACACAGACAAGCAAAACAAAGCTATTGTTCCTTCATGCCTTTGACATGAACAAGGCCTGGCAAAYCACAAGAACTCACTTGGACTGGTATGGATTCAAGCTGGCAATGGGCACCACTTTGGCCTGAGACCCCCCAGGTGTCTTCAGGGCACTGGGAGCACTCGCTTTCCCAAACTGGTTGGAGGGAGCGTGGTACTTGGGAGCAGCAGGACCTTCCAAAAACCACAAGAGAGCAGACAGGATTTCAGCCTTGCACATAAAAACCAGCTTAAAACAAACTCAGGGGGCAGAGCTTTCCCACCAGGCCATGGGGAGCCACACAGGAAAAGCTCCAGGGAACACTGAAGCTCCCTGTGCCATGTGGGCACCACAGAGGGGCTTCAAGTTTGCTGCATTGTTTCTGCTCTTGGTCACAAGTGTTTKCTAGGCTGCAAAATGCTGCAGAAGAGACACTGTCAGACCTTTTAGAGTGCCTGCACTGAAGTGGTGTCCACAAGAGTCAACCACTTGAACACAGGTTAAATGGCAAACAATTGCTTAGCAGTAAATTCTCTTAAATAACAGGATCACAGGGTGGTTTGGGTTGGAAGGGATTCATTCCAACCCCCTGCCAAGGACAAGGACACCTTCCACAAACAACTTTACCCAGAACCCTACCCAACCCAGCCTTGAACACCTCCAGGGATGGGAGGTGTTAGATCAAGACTCCACTTGGGGGAACAGCTAAGGAAAAACAMCCCACAAATAGTTTTCTGACATAAAGTGATACTGCTAATTCTAAACTCAATCTTGTCAATGCACATGCAAAAAAGTCTCGTGATCAGCTTTAAGCAAGGAAGGARAAGCTTGTTTTCTGCTGCAAGTTTCTAAGCAAATGTCAAAATTTTACTATTTAAAAATCCTTCCTAAACACAAGAGTAAAGAATACAGACAAGTTAAAGCGGCACCAAGAATTAGGATTGACAACTTTTTAGCTCAAGWAAAAAAACAAGTCTACAGGCTGACATTTAAATTGACTGCATCTTTCAGTATCTCACTGAAATCTTGATCAAAAAACCAYGTTTTCTAGATGTACTATCAAAAAACTTCAGTGTCTTGCCTAAAATGTTTGGCCTCTATCTCAGCACTGGTAGCACACACAGTTGGTGGCCAGCTCCAAACTGCAGCCTCATTTGGGTGTCCACTGAGCACTGTTTCAAGAATGCAGAGTAAACTGAATAAATTTAGAGTTTTTGTGCTTTTTTTCCCATTGGGGAAGAAAAGGGACATTTTTTTCTCCCTTTTATAACCAAGTATAGAGTWCTCTTGAGAGAATTCACCTTGTCAAGCTATGGGTTACTCCTCAATGGAGAGCTTCTTGTGCAACACCATTAGAGAAAGGATTTTATTTAAACTGAAGCTGTAGTTTCTCACTGATCACATATCAGAATTCCTGCCCAGGATGACTCTTACCTGCTCCAGACAAATTGCCATTTTGCTGCTGGGGTTTGCTGGGTGCTGAGTTTCCTGCTGGAGCTGCAGAACGTTGYCCTTGTCCTGGTAATTAAAATGGAAAGAGACCATAGAGTAGGGAGCACAGTAATTAAAAGTACCCTTTTAGGAAACAAGACTTGCATTAAAAAAAAATTAAAACCACAGAGAACATGTTAAAATCCAAGTATTCAAGACACAGGAGCAGCAAGCTATCTGTTGAACATTACTATGAAGGAATTCCAGTCAGATCTCTTTCCTCAAGCAACTGCTTTCTACTTGGAGAGAACTCTGGGCTGATGGTGATTTAAAAGGACAGCCCTGAAGTAATCTTGACAACTTTTCAGTGTTTATCAGCTGCTATTGCTCTGACAGGTAGTTTCTGCTCCTACCTAACAGCCAAGATAAAAAACTGTAGAAAATTCTGTCTCATCACTCAGAAAGGGCCAAAAATCCACTGGGTAAAGTCAAATCTGAAGTTAACCCAAGACAAAGAAAGCACCTGCTGCATTTTATTTCCRAAATATGAAGATGTTTAATGTGGTGGTGATGGAGTCATCACTTCAGAATTCACCAGGGCCCCTCTTGGCACACAGCAGTAAATTGCTTAGGGACCTAAGTGATGCTCTAGTAAGAACAGAGTGTCCATTTTTTTTAGATTTCAGGACTTTTACTTGCTTTAAAGTAATGATAAATTACAAGGGAAAGAGCAGACAGGCATATCTAAAGTAAAAGTCCATTAAAAGACTAATTTACCACTCAAAAATTTGAATTCCTTTACAATATAATGTGCCTGTAGATGAAAAAATATCCAACATTTTTGTCCTTTTGGACACAACTAATCCTTAAGGCCTTGCTTTGCAGGGAGACCAAAGCCTGAGCAGGCAAAAACCCCATGATTTAGGATGTGAGGAGGAAGGTGGTCAGACAAAGTGGAAAAGAAGGTCAGACCAAGGCTGTAGAGCAGAGGAACAGAGGATCCCAGGATGGAGGGATGGCACCAAACTACAGGAAAGGAGCAGAAGCACCACAAGGAGACCCCAGCGTGGTGTTGCCAGATGTGCCACAGGCTCCAGAGGAAACCCCCTGGTTATTTTTAACCCAAAATCCAGGTCCTTGCCCAATGTGCTCCTCTCACTTGCCGCAGCAGAGTCACATCGGTGAACTGGTGACAGTCTCCCTGGCAACAGCGTGACGTCAAACTGCAAGATGTGCACTTGCTGCAGGTTCCACTAGATGGAGGAGCCAGGTCCCCCCTTGCTCGGTGGCCTCAGGTGCTCAGAGGGTCAGCACTCCACACCCAAATTCATTTCGTGCAAGGGAAGGTGGGAAAAAACCCAACAAGACGCATTGTCTGGTCAGGGGAGGAATATTCAGGAAGAACAGTATGTTGGTATGAACCAGCAAGAGGTTTCCTTATTACTTTTGCTCCAAGTATGTTTTTTTTTCTGTAGGAATATGTGATTAAAAAAAAAAAAAAACCCACTGAAAACCAAAGCAAAGACCACCACATCCATGGGAACACGTGCGCGTTATGAAACACAAATTCACATTTTAATGGCTGCCTACCCACAGCCGAGTGTTTCTCAACAGAGTAAGAATAAATTCACACATCTGTGCATGTGTTCAAATACAGAAGGAGCAGAAATATCTCTCCAATTTTCTCGCTTGGAGAGCCTAGGGACTCCTAAACTGTGATTTTTGGTGGCTGGTGGCCTACAGATCACTTGAAGTGCTCAGAAAACTGAGGAGGCTGCCTGGTTTTTGCTGTTCGTTTTTATTAGCAGGAGGTGAAAAAAAACCAGATGAAATACCTGCTCACATTTGTGCTGGATGTGGTGGGTTAGGCAAAGCCAAGACCTTTGCCTGCAGCAGCCCCACAGCCCACTCAAAGGCAATAATTATGTAAAAGGAGCCCTCAGCTTCCARTAATTTGTCACCAAGAGGTTTTGCCACAGTGCCACGACACAAGACCTGCTCCAGAACTGAGCAGCAGGGAAGAGAGAGAGAAGGGAAAAAAAAAAAAATGGACTTTGAAACAACACACACCTAAATCACAGCAGTGGGAAGGGCAAGAATAACGAGTTCAAGTGACTGTGTAAGTACATAAACATTTCAACATGGATGGATTAATGCCAGAAGTGAAACGTAAGTAGCAAGTCATTGTCATGGTGAAAAGAAAGTCCAGCATCAGAGTAATTTGAATGAGATTAACGACAGTAATAACACAACCATCCAGTCTTCAACAAGAACTAAACTGCTCAGTCTTAATTTTCAATACTATTATGAAAGGCTGCCTGAAAAGTTTTTATGATTTGTAATAAGAAGATTGTGTCTCCAGCTTCCTTGTTAGGCAGATTAACCACCTACTGCTCCCATGTAAAGTGGCCAAAAGCCAGCTTCTCACCCCCCTGGGTCCCAACTGTGCTATTACAGTCTGAGAAAGAATATTCCTTAATCCTAGGTCTGGCAGTCTGAGATCTGTATTTCAAGAAAAACCAAAAGTARGGCTAAAAGATACATTTTTAAAATACCAGAACTCTTTTTTAATGGAAACCACAAAGTGCATTTAAGATGCTCGTTTTGCATTAGCTGAGTGTCCCTCAAAACTGAAAATTCTTAATATATACAGGAACTTAGAGAATATTCAACTTGAAATACACATCTCTGCCATTTCATCAAGGCCTTCATGACAAATCTTGCAGCCTTCAGAGCAGCAAGGCTGGGTKAAGCTTACCTCATCTAAACTATTACCATCTTCTGTATCAGAAACCTTATTTAGTATCAAATAAAAGGGTATGAAGTTGTCAGAATAAGATCAGTGTTAAAATGAAGTACACATCACATCCCATTTGGCATCTTTTATCTAGTGCAAGCCCACACATATTATGACCACAGACCTGTAACATCTCCAARAGAGTTTAGATTTGAAACCTTCACCGCAGAGTATTTTTGTAAGTCCAAATGAAGAACACAACTTTGATCAAAGTAATGGTAATTTTACCAGAATTTATASTTAAAGGTATATTTTCAGCTCAGTTCTGTCAGATACCACGTTCTCAGTGGTTTCTAAGCAACAATATAACTGAAAAACACTATAGTTCACAAGCTCTTGTATCACATAAGCAGGGAAATGGGAGAAAGGCACAAAACAGTCTGCTCAGTAGCTATTCTGAAAGTCTTGGTCTCTACAGCAACTGTGGGATTAAACCATAAAATCTGAGATGTCAACACATTTTTTAAACAGCAATTAGCTAAGTAACTATCAAAGGAACAAAGGATTCTTTAGGCTCATTTAACAAACGCCCCTCTTAATTCCCTTGGAAAAAGTTAATGAAGAAAGATGTCTTTGCCTTTGCARCAGAATAGATTTTTAACCAGAAGAGCAATGTACCAACCACCACTGCTTGTCCAAACTACTCTACAGAAAACTCTTGCCACTAATGTGTGGTCCCTTAGTAATAGAAATATATTAGTTCCCTTCTCTCAGGATAAAAAAAAATCTTCAGGAAGAGCTGTTTGCTATTAAATTCCAGCCATTATCTGTGTATACATCACTGACAGAGCTGTTCAAATATTTTATTTAAGTGCTTATTATTCTCCCTCCTTTTTAAAAGATCAGAATTGGAAGAGCAGAACAGACTTTTGAAGGTTCTCGGAGGGAAAAAAAAGGTTTTAATTTAAAAAAGCATTTGCATGAGAACTGCAAGCTCAGCACACAAAAAAGAACATTTTATGCAACATAACAGATCCAATGAGATTCATGGCAGGTCAGATTAAGGTCCACCCAGTGCCTCAATCCTTTTGCAGCTGGGCATGGTARGAATGGGTGCTTAGGGAATTTTGTGCTCTCCTTGTTTTCATACCAGTCTCTCCTCTATGTACTTGGAACAATCCACATTTTAGTGCTTCCTGCACCTAACATTCATGCAGAGGATGTATTGTTATGTTTAACAGCCTTTAATGGATTTCTCTTTCACATCTAATTGCTTTCTGAACCTGTGCCAATTTTTGGCACCTACCTCCACAAGTTCCTCAATTTAACTATGCAGTTCAGGGGTGTGGTGCAGCCTTTGTTTTACAACCACTGCCTGACAACACGAGAGCTGAAGAGCATCAAATGAACATAGGAAAGAGAGAGAGAGAGAGAGAGATTGATCATTCTTTATTCATCCCCTCCACACCATCTTAGACTTTTACAGATCATTATTCCATCTTCCTCCTCCTGCTTCTTTCCAGACAGGAGAAATTAGAATCTATTTGATTACTCATTATGAGGAGACATAAAAGAGCTTCCTCTTACTTACTGCAACTCGAGGCAGAGACCACTCACTGCAATAAAAACCTGTCAGGGTTGTGAGGTATGGATCCTCCAAATACCATGGAGAGACTCAAGCTTCAGCCACGGTGCAGAGTTTATTAAAATAGGAACAAACCCCAGTTTGTGTGACACAAACAAAAAGGATTTTCAAGACCTGGACATCACTGTTCCAGGCATAAAAAAAAAAAATCTGAACATGTCTGACTGCTTTTTTCAAGTGAAAGAGAGAAGCTGAAAGGCTCTCTGAGCTGACAGGGAAGTATTTGCTTACAGATACTCACCTTCATTGTATGGCTGGGGATTGCCAATGGGCCCAGCAACCTGATCAGCAGTTTGCAGGACAGTTACATCCATCAGGATAACCACTCTCCTGCAACACAGAACAGACAGCAAACAAAGACTTTCACTCCCTCTGCAACTCCCATCTCTGAATATCCTTTGCAGCAGGTGAGAAAACCAAGCATTCAGAGGCTGATTCTTTGGATGAAGGATSTGGGAGACAAAAGCTCTCTGCTGTCAACTAAGCCCCTCTCCTGAGGGACAAGTAAGCTTGAAACAATATCACGCTGCATCAAGGACAGGTGATGGCAGGCTGAACAGGCACCAAAAATAGCTCAGGAAACCACTGTGTTTTAGAAGTAGCAAAACCATACCAGATTTTTTTATTCCCTGCCTCAAAAGTTGTTGTATTCTCCCCAGGAAAAAAACACTGAATAAAAAGAATACAAACCTCAGTTCTTATCCTGCTAGATATATACACAGTTTTTCTGTAATAGTTCCACCTGTATCCCTTCTCATTTTGCAGTATCCCATCCCCTCAAATTTTCCTCCTATTCTATTTCCTCAAATTTTAATAAAAGACCAGATTCCACAGCACCTAAGTAACAAGATATCTTTATTATTTCTTTTCAGCAGCAGATAATTTTAAGGACGCTTTGTACAATTATTTGGAGTACTCCAGCTGGAGTTGGAGTATTGCAACTGGAAACTTTATATCACTAAATCACAGTACCAGATACATCTTATCCCACTAGAGTCCCACTCTGCAATTTATTTCTTCTGTTATTGGTGCTGTGGACTTTTCCTCTCGCACCCTAAAGCCTGAGTATTTTCAGATAATCCCAGCCAAAAGCACTTAGCCTCTGTTTAGCCACAAAGCACAGAGCCTCCACTAGAGCAGCTGCCTTTCTGTAGGGCTGTACTTAAAGATTAACACAAATACCTTCCATCTTTCAGGCTGTTGACAATGAATCTGTTCACCTGGCAAACACAGCGGGCTGCCAGGCGTTCCTCTTCCACCAGGGAGTTCAGCTGGGTTGCCAACATGAACGCTGCAGGAGCAGAAGGAAAACATTGAARCAATTCACAATGCCAGCTTTAAAAYGGCTGGCCACACCTTTTCCAGCCAGTCAAGTACTGCACTGGATCTACAACTTGACAAAGAAAACAGTGCAGCTGCTAAGAAGTCACCAAAACTGACCACAAACTCTGCTGTATTTATTCCCCACAGAGTGCACTAATAGCTAGAATGATTGTATATCAAAGAACTGAGAGGAACATTAAGCTAAATTACTTTAAAATCAATGTTACGTGTATAGGTTTCTGTGTTTTCATTATACCCTGCAGCAAGTTGATTGCTTATATTTCACAAAGTCCCAAAAGTCAAACAAATAACAAAATGCAGTTGCACACTTCAGAGTCTGTGGCCCAGTGAAAAACCTCAATCTCCTTCAATATTAAGTTCAGCACTTTTCATCCAGTCACCAGACCAGGAACTTTATCATTCTTAGCATCTCCACATTTACAAAAACCTCACTGCAGCTTCTCATACTCACAGGAGAGAGTGTTCACCCCATCACTCATCAGCACTCGGTAACGTGGGGGCCCAGTTCCTGTGGCAATAGCCCGTGTATTCTGCAGGGAAAAAAAAACAAACCAGGCTGTCAGTTCACATTCGTTTAGAGACTTTTCAAAAAGAAAGAGGTGTCAACAACAAGTGACTTATCTATCCGACTTTTTTGAACTCTAACATCAACACAGCCTAAGCAATGTAAAACAAAATTAAAGAGAACTAAAAGTAGAGCAGCCTTGCTCGGCTTCTCTGCAGAGGAAGCCTGGCTGCACTCAGGACCGAGGAAGGGACAGTACTCACGATGACTTGCAGCACGGGCTTGCAGATTTCCTCCCCTTGCATTATGGCCTGGAGAAACGAAAGAGACGCTCAGAAAGGTGCCACCGCCTCGCCGGGGAATGCCCCGCCACCCAAAGGGACAGAAGCACAGAATCAATGAGCTTGGACGTCTGAGATCATCGSGCCCAATCTATGAAGGGCTGTAGCCAAGGAGTTGAGGAGGAACAGCCAGGGACGCGGATGTGACCGTCACCGTTGGACCAGGACCACCCCCCGGGACCAGGCCCCGCTCCGGGCCTGCTTCTCCCCTCGGAACCGGGCCGGACCCGGTGCCCAGGCCCGGCTTTCACCTCGCACCCTGACCAGGACCAGGAGCATCCCAGCCCACCCCGAGCCGCTCACCGCGATGGCCCCCTCGCTCAGCCGCACGCTCATGGTGCCGCGTCCGCCGCTGCCGCCAAATCCTCCCGCCGCTGCCGCCAAATCCTCCCGCCGCCGCTGCCGCCACCGCCTTCTTCCGGCGCCGCCTCACGTCTTGTCGCGCATCGCCCGCCAGCACGGCGCTTCTATTGGCTGCCTGGCGCTGTACGGCGGAAGTATCCCCTGTGTTCCGTACAGAGATGCCGCTGGACGCCGCCATGGCGGTGGCGGCGGTGCCTGTGGCGCGGTGATGGCGCTGCCGGTGGCGGAGTGGCAGGGCCGCACCGCCCGCCTCTGGGCCGCGCTGGAGCCGGCGCTGAGGGAGCGGCTGGCGGCGGCTTCGCTTCACGACTTGGTGCGGCTGGGTTGCGACCTGCTCCGGTGAGCGGCGGGCGGGGCGCAGGGCGACGAGGGGGAGTGTGGGACTGGAGCATCTCTCTTAAAACGTGTAAATAAATGTGTCAAAGGATCAAACAGGCTCTGCTCGGTGGAACCGAGCAATAGGACACGGGGCAACGGGCAGAAAGTGATAGCGGGGRAATTCCACCTGTCTACCTGACAGGAGGCCGGAGGTCAGCCTCGCCTCCCAGGCTGCTGACGATAGGACGGGAAGACACAGGCGTAAACTTCACTTGGGAAGGTTTAGGTTGGACACTAGTATGAATTTCTTCCCAGGAAGGGTGATAAGACACTGGAATAGCCTGCCCAGAGAGGTGGTGAGGTCGCTGTCCCTGGAGATGTTTAAGGAGAGATAGGACATGGCATTCAGAGCCAGGGTCTGGTTGGCAAACTGGGGATCCCTCACAGGCTGGGCTCGATAACCTCAGAGGTGTTTTCCAACCTCATGGATCCTGTGATTCTGTGAATATGAGGAAGAACTTCTTCCCTGTGCAGTGACCACGCACTGGCACAGATTGAGAGGGTGGAGATACTCCAGAACCCTCGGGACACGATCCTGTGCCACCAACCAGGATCATCCTGCTTGGGCAGGGAGGCTGGACCAGACGATTCCAAACTGATTCCTCGGTGTCCCACAGGAGCGAGGAGGAGGAGGAGGCAGCCCTGGTGAGGCTGTGCCGCCAGGCACGCACGGACAAGGATCCGGAGGCTGCCAGCTGGTACCGGGAGCAGGGAAACCGGGAATTCAAGCGGGGCCATTACCAGGCTGCCCTGAGGCTCTACTCCAAGGTTGGTGTGGCATGAGAGGATCCCGGGGATGGGGGTCCCACAACACCTCCCAGGCAAAGGGAACCCCTGAGGGGATCCCTGAGGGAGGCTCCTACAGCCATTCTTGGTTGAACAGTGAGGAGCAGCTCTTGTGAGGGGATCCCCGAAGAGGGGACTCTATGGGGGGTGAGGAGCAGCTCCTGTGAGGGGATCCCCAAAGCGGGGACCCTGCTGAGAGGCTCCTGTGAAGGATCCCCCGAGGCAGCAGCAGTTCTCTGGTCTCTGCAGGCAGCATCCCATGAGCTCCCTGGGAGCCCCGAGGTGTCCGTGTGCTTTGCCAACCGCTCGGCCGCCCTCCTCCACCTGGGGCACTTCGAGGTGAGTGGGGCCAGGGCAGCACCCACCCTACAAGGGTGCCCCTGAGGTGTTTGTTAGAACAAGAGACAGCAGATCAGATGTGCTCCCCAAGCTGTGCTTAAAGCATCCATAACTCAACTTTCTGAAGGGCTCCTGCTTAGTTTCCATGTCAGGATGCTTTATATGGGCAGCAGGTTGGTTATGCATGTGGAATTTGCTGATTAACACAGAGAATTCTTCCATGAGATTATCTTAAGTGGAATGAAAGAGCATGAGCTGGTTTTCAAACCCAATTAAAAGGCCTTATCTTTGTTCCTAGGTTTGTTTGGAAGATATTGCCAGGGCTGAAAGCCATGGCTATCCAGACAGGCTGCTGCCCAAGGTCCTGCTGCGGAAAGCTGAGTGCCTGCTGTGCCTGRGGAGGTTACAGGATGCACAGGATATCCTCAGAGTGCTGGAGAGTAAAATTGCTCTGGATGGGGTCATGACTRCACACCTGACACGGCTAAAAAAGTTAAATCAGCTGAAGGTTAAATTAGGTGAGAAAGAGAGGTGTCCAGAGCCTGCACGAGAAGCACGTGGTGGCAYTGAAGGGGAGCCAGAGATCTGGGAAGAGAACAGCAGCATTTCAGGTGCATCTTCATCTCTGAGCTTGAGYTTTGATGCAGAGAGAGGACGTCACTTGGTGGCCTCCCAGGACATCGTGCCAGGACAGAGCCTGGTGAAAGAGGAGGCCTTTGTGAGCGTGCTGTGCCCTGGGGAGAGCCTTCCTSTGCAGGATGGTGACACAGCGTGGGACACCCGAGCCACCAACGCTGATCTGTACTGCCACCACTGCCTGAGGCAGCTCCTGGCCTCGGTGCCTTGCCAGGGCTGCAGCTATGCCAAGTACTGCAGCCAGCACTGTGCAGACGAGGCATGGCAGCAGTACCACAGGACAGAGTGTTCCCTGGGAGCACTGCTCCTCACGCTGGGGGTCTTCTGCCACGTGGCCCTGAGGACTGTCCTGCTGGCTGGGTTTGCAGAGGTTAGCAGGCTGGTGACGGGGTCCCACCGTGGGGACAAGAACCTTCAGGACCCTGAGGCAAGAGGCAAACCTCCCAGTGAGGCACCAGATGCAGGAGCTGGTAGCAGAGGTATCCCTGGTTGTGGCAGCAATGGGCRGTACCAGAGTTCTTACCAAGCTTTGTTCCACCTTTTGCCCCACACTGAGCAGCACAGCCCTGAGCACAAGTTCCTCTGCACTCTCAGTGTGGTAGCTATTTGCAAACAGCTGCAAGCAGCTGGCCTGGAGGCTGCTGTGTTGAATCAGGAATCACCTCAGCAGTGGTCCAAACCAAAGGCATGYGAAAAAACCTCAGATGATTTGTCTCCAGAGCTGAAGACTGTGGCAGAAGCAATGCTGAGGCACGTGTTGCAGCTGCAGTGTAATGCACAAGCAATCACTGTAATGCAGGAGCTGGGTAAGATAAAAAACATTTAAGCCCTACTGTGTTGTCACAGAATGGTTGGGGTTGGAAGGGACCTCTGAAAATGATTCAGTCCAAATCCCTTGCCCAGGCAGGGTGACATGGAACAGGTGACACAGGAACATGTCCAGGTGGGTTTGGAATGTCTCCAGACCTTCCTGGGCAGCCTGTTCCAGTGCTCTGCCACCCTCAGTGGAAAGAAGTTTTTTAAACAAGTTCTTGTTTAATTTGAGGCCGTTACCCCTCATCCTGGCACCACAGAAAAGTGTCCATCAGCATTCTCTGACACCTGTATTTGAATATGTATTGATGAGATCCCTTCTCAGTCTTCTCCAGACTAACCAAGCCCAGCTCCCTCAGTCTATCCTCATAAGAGAGATGCTCCARACCCCTCATCATCTCTGTGGCCTCCACTGGACCCTCTCCAGTAGCTCCTCTTTCCTGTCCTGAGGAGCCCAGGACTGTCCTCTCCTTGTGTGAAGAGATTGAATTATCAGCTGTAAAAAGCTCCCATTGCAGATGGAAATGACTTGTTTAAAATTTAATGGCCTGTCCCATGCTGGCCTGTTCCTTGGTGCATGTGCAGAGTGTGTTTAGCTATAATTTATTGCAGCAATAAACCAGGAGCCTTTCTGCTGCTGCCTGCAGTTGGCCACAGTGCTTATTGCAGAAATATTGTGGGTTTGTGAGCATTCAATCTCAACCTGCTTGGTTTTCCTCTGTTTTCAGGGCCTGGAGATGGGGCTGTTGTRGATAAGAAGCCTGTGAGGCTGGCAACAGCCTTCTTCCCTGTGCTCAGCCTCCTGAACCACTCGTGCTGCCCCAACACCAGCGTGTCATTCAGTGGGACAGCTGCCACTGTCAGGGCATCACAGCCAATCTCACGTGGCCAAGAGGTTTTGCATTGCTATGGTAAGCCCTAATTCWGTGTTTGTCTCTAGGCACAGACATCATTCACCTCTCCTTATCGTGCTGATGGCTATTTWTATCATAATTCTCATACAATTCTCATCTAATGTTGCCAGAGTCTCTTTTTAGCRGCCTTGACCAACATTTCATGCCTTAAGCCCGCTGTTAGATTTTCACTCTCCAGTTGTGTCCTCCCCAGAATATGCCTTGTCCCAAATGTAACAAAAATCCATTCATTCTGACATTAAGAACTTTAGCTGTTGAGAGATCTCTACCCTTGCCATCCTTTGCAGGGCCTCACTGGTGCAGGATGAGGGTTGCTGAGAGACAGCAGCTCCTCAGTCAGTATTTCTTTGAGTGTCGCTGCYGGGCGTGCCTCGAGGAGTTGGAGTCTGGTGTCAAGGGTGTGGTGTCCCTCAGAAATTCATTCTGCTGTCCCAAATGCCAGGCCCAAATGCAGGTAATTCTCCAAAGTTATGATTGTAAAGCTCACTGGGGTGTGTAAGGTTTGGGTCTGGGAAAGCCAAGAGGTGAAGACCTGATTTTGATCCCTGCTCAGAAGCCAAAAGCCCCTGTTGAGTCAAGACAGTATCTCACTGCTTCTTATAAAATCAAATGAGCTGATAACAATTTATAATAAAATCACTTTGTTTAATGAATACAACTGAGAAACAATTTAGCATCTCTATAACCCAGAGCTAATGCAGATGGAGAGGAAGCTTTGAGATGAACGTGATCAGGAATAATCAGAAGGGTGATTTCCACAGGGGGAAGAAGACGCACTTTGCTGTTCAAATAAAGCTTGTGCAACCTCAGCCAGCAGAGATCACCTGTCTGGCCGTTTGCAGGACCTTCAGCAACAAATCAAGAAAGCTTTAGACCTGCTGAGTGTCAGGAAGGCTGGTAAGGCTCAGCTTTGTGCCCTGAGGTCAGGAGCTGAGGAGCCCAGGTCGGGACAGGAACCATGAGATGGCACTGTTGCTCAYGCCATTGGGGTGCTGTGACTTGTGGCCTGGTGTCCCTGGGGACTTGAGCTTTGGATTTTTTATAACCCCTGATCTGGGTGGCAATCTAAGTCACATATTATTCTATAGTAAAATAATTAAGTAAAAAGAAATCAGGRTAACATTGGAGTTGGGCATTCCCAGGTCTTGTTTTCCTGGAGGGAGTTGGGCCAACTCTGGGGTAGAATAAGCAGAGGTGCAGATGAAGTCAGTTGAATCCTAACCAAACCCCAATCAGCTGTGTAACATGCAAAGATRAGATTGGTTTGATTTTATTTCATGGATCATGGAGGCTGGCCACAGGTTGAATTTTATAATCTTTTCTTTTTATAGATCAGGCTATCAAAATGCTCYTGAAGTGTCAGGTGGATGCTGGAACCTTCTTGTCTCCAGAGCATTTGCTGATGGGAGAGATGGAGGATCATCTGGCACAGGTCTATGCTACTCTTGGTATGGCATTGTCCTCTCACTATCCCATGTTTCCTGAACTTTGAATTTTACATGACTAGCTTTTTATTGGACTGGCCCTCTCATTTTTTCCCTAATTTTGTCAGCAGGGCTCTCAGAAGGACCAAACCTGTGCTCCCAGCAGCCAGTGAACCATCTTCTTTTAGATTCCCTGTCCTGGTTCTGTGGACAGAGTTCACCACATTTTGATTAATTCTGTCAGATTCTTTGGGTGGGAGTAGCTCTAGGAAGTATTTATTCATTTCTCATTGCTTTGTTTTGTTTTGTTCTTCCACCAGGGAAGTGGCAGGAAGCAGCCAGACACCTGAAGAAGAGCATTGAGATTGTGGAAATGCACCACGGGCCATCAAGTGTAGAAACAGGCCATGAACTGTTCAAGCTGGCACAAATCCTCTTCAATGGGTGAGTTTGGTTTCATCCTCTGTCCCTGCCCTGCACCACTCCCGTGTGTCTGACACAATATCAAAGCACCTTGAGGGTGTCTCAGAGGACACAGGGCAGTCTAGCACAGGTACTCCCTTAGGAATCTGTTTCTCTCCTTTGTGCCTGTCTATCTTTTTCTTCTCCCTCAATTTATTCCCTGTTCAATTGTTTGATTCTGTCAGCTTGGTGTTTATACATCACCCTTGGTGTTTGTRCCTCAGTTGTATAATATTGCTGACATCTTCTCAAAGGAGGGAATGAAATCCTCTTGCTTTATTGGCAAGGAAATCCCCTGACTGCTTCTGAAAATCTCCTCACAACAACTCCTTTAACCAAATTAATTTTAGCAGGAGCTGCAGTGATGAAGTAGTGGGTTCCTAKAAAAGATAATATTTTCAGGTTTTGTCCATCTCCTTTCCATCCCCCTCATCCTCCCTTTGCAGCTGAAGCAGACACAATTTTCCTGCTGCTGGAAGGCAGGGGAGGGTGGGATCTGTGGCCATGAACAGGTTTAGGTTTTTGTTAGGGAGAGCTTAAAGGTTGTGTAAGTCAAGAAGCTGAATTAAGCATTTTGCATGCTCTGTTCTYATTATCTTCCTATTTCAGATTTGCAGTTTCTGAAGCTCTGAGCACGATTGAAAGAGCAGAGGGGATTTTGTCAGTGCACTTTGGTCCTCAGAGTGCTCAGATCCAGGAACTCCAGGAGATGAAGGCCTGCCTGTCAGAGCTTCCCAGAAACATCCTTCAGAGGACTTAATTTCCCTGTCAAAGGAAGCTGCAATGTGATCTTTCATCAAAGCTAAGTGTCATGTGGTAAGGTAGTCATGTAGTACAAGCTGGAAAATCATGTGTAACAGCAACTTGAATGAAGGCTTGAAATGCTCTTTAGTGAGCCTGTTGTAAATAAAATGACCAATTCTAACGTGAGAGGTGTGTGTGTGGTATGGTGGGAACAGAGGCTGTTGTATAAGTTCTGTGTGTGGGTTGGAAGCAAATGTTGGAGTTGCTTTTGTGTGAGATGTGACTCTCCCCTGTGTGGTGCCCTGAGCATTATGAACATACAGTCATCCAGAGCACGTTGCCTTCTATTTTTACTATTGTGAGGCACTTTTCCTTCTTGCCAGTGTCAAATGAAAATGGTTGGAAGGGGTGAGGCAACAGCCTGGGAAGTGCAAACTTGCATTCTGTAAAAGGGGGCACTGCAGAACKTGGAGGGCTCCAGCACAGGTCTGTCAGTGATGAGGGGTTCAGAATCAACAGCTGGTGTCAGGTTGGAAAACAGGATGGGGAACAATGCAGCATATACCAGATAATGTTTGCTTTGAGGACACAGAGCTGCATTCCTCCTCTGGGGAAACTGGGAGTGTGGGCAGACAACCTTTCAAGGGAGAATACTTGGGCTTGCTGAGATTAATAGCAAAAGCTCTTTTATTGCAGCATGAAGGCGTAAGATTTGCAAGTTGTGTCTTTGTGCAGCAGAGCAGGGAGCCAGTATCCCTCCCAATATCACCCTTTCCATTGGGGCCCTACCATTGCAGATTATTGTGCAGGGATCTAAACACCCCTGGGATCCAGGATCTTGCCAATGAAGAGGAGGGTTCCAGTGGTGTCATCCCTCAGAACAAGAAGGAAAGGTCTGTCCACGTGGTATTCTATGGGGAAGGTCAGACGAGCAGCATTGGCCACGGGGTTTGGTGTGGCTCTTTCCCCATCCTCACTGAGCTCCAGCATTGCCTTGTGTTGCACATGTGATAACCTCAGAGGTTTGGCAGAAATCTTGGAGAAATCAGGTGATGTGAAGAGTGATTGGAGCCCTGGAGAAAAGAGAGAAAGTTCCATTAGCTGAAGGCACGGGTTGCAGAAGGGGGAGCAGCACTCACATATGAGCCACGAGGGCAGGGAGCTGTTTGGGCAGGGTTTTTTGGGGGAGCAGGGAGGAGCAGCTTCCATCTGCTTGTACTGAGCTTCACCTACAATCCCAGCAGCACTGTATGAGCTTGGTGGAGGGATGTGATAAAAAGCTGAAGGTGACTTGGTTGCTGGTGAAATCTCCACAGCCACAACTAACAACCCACCAGCTTCATATTCTGAGAGCAGGAAGCAACTTGACCACTGCTTTTGACCCTAGCAGCCTGCAAATGGGGTGTGATGCACATACTTGTCTCCTTTAGTGTGCTGCCAAGTGCCTCTTCGTGGTTCAGCTTTAGTTTGGGCAGGCTGAGCACAGCGTGGACTGTCTTCAGCTCCTTGTCCACATCRTGCACAAACTCAGAAGTGAGGCTTTCCTCAATCAGAGTCATGTTCTGGGTCACCTTCGTGGGCAGGAAGAACATGGCACTGATTCCCTCTGTCAGGGGCAGCTGTGCAATCTGCAAGGCCAGAAATAAGAGAGAGATAAGAAAGGGTCACATCAACAATAACCAGTTTTACCCATCCTGTACCAGGCAGAGGCCTGATTCTCAGGCTGGAATCTCAACTTTTCAGTGAGCATTTGATCTTTTTCCCTGTTTGCTTCTATCTGACATGATGCTTCCTGACACTTCTGGCATTTTCCCCAGGCTTTCACCCATCCTTGCTGCACTCTCCCTGCTATGGAAGTGCTCTCTCACCTGCTGAATCCTGCAGCATTGCTTTGGGGAATTCTCACTGGAACACCTCTGAGCTCATGCTCCAGGGAAAGATTGGTTGAAAGAGGTAGAGATGGAAAAGTTTTGAGAGGTGTGCCCTGCCCTTCTTGCCCAACTTTAAGTCAAGCAATACAAGCTGGCAAGACCTGGGCATAATTTGAATTTTGGATTGCTTGTGACATAGGCTGGGTAGATATGTCCCAAGAATCAACACACTGCCTTTCAAAATAGGGATTGCAAAAGCAGCTGATGGGAGGAGGAATGGGTTAACAGGTAGGAGTAGCTGAACCTGCTCCTCAGTAGGTTTAGGAGATCTTGGGCAATATTTGCTGTCTGACCTTGCAGTTGAGTTCCGAGTCAAAACCRTATCTCAGGATGGCTTTGGGGTCTGACATCATGGACACCTTCACAGTTCTGTCCTCATCCAGGTGGAARTCCTTCAGGGCAGTCTTCTTGGTGTCAAACTTGGTTTTCCACGTCCCTGTTTTGTAAGAGAGAAAATGGAGGATTTTCTGSAATAACAGCATATGAAACCAGGCTTATGCCTGTGGCTGAATAATCTTGTGCTTTAATATACAGTATTTGTGCATTGAGGAGTTGAGGCATAACAGGGATAGAAATAGACTGATTGGAGCTACTGATTTACTGCCATCCTTGGCCCCTCCTTTTCATCTGAGAATTGGCTAAATGGCAAATAAATAATCAAGCCAGTGCATGGGTGGAGCAGCCATTGGGAAGCTGATGTCTACTTATGTAATTACAAAACTATTTTAAAGGGTAACAGTTGTGTCAATGGATATAAAGTGCTTCTCTCCCCACCCTTTATTTTGCTCCTTGTCTCTAAGCAATAATTCTCCAGGACACTGGCTTACAGCATGCTTAAGAACAGCTCTCTACTTCTCCAGTGGTAGGAAGGCTCAGAACACTCTAAGCTGTTCCTTCCCTAAATGGTAATATCCCATCTCTGCATGGAGTTTGGTGAGCTTAAACTTTCTCCTCTGATTCTTACTGCAAACAGGTCAAGATTCAGCTTCCCAAGAGTAATAATTCCTCCCTCAGRACTATTTCTGTTCAGGTAGTGTGCTTTTGGGTTTTTTTTCCTTCTTTACTAAACATTCTCAAGCACTTCCTTCTCACACTCTCTCTTTGACAGCCTGTTTGCTTTATTGGGAGTGAGAGCATTCCTTCACATCTCCTCTAACACGTGTYTAATGGCCTTTCTCTGTGCCCAAGCACACAACCTCCTTACCCTTGAAGAAAGCAGCCCCAGCAAGGAGAATGCTGACATCTGTGGGCATGTCCTTCATGAACCTCATAATCCTTCCCTTTGTCTGCTGTCTGACCCAGCTGTTGATTTCTTGGAGGTCGAGCTGGGAGTTGCCACTCAGTGCCCTTGGTCTCATCTTGTAGGACTTCTCCAGCTGGCTGTGAAATCCAGGCCTTGCCCTGAGTCCTGGGGAATAAAAACAAGCAGCTAGCTCCCTTATCATCCATTATTAACAATCTCAAGGCAGCAGGTGGCAATCCAAAGCCCAGCAACAGGTCCCTCATAAAATATCTGTGCCTGTTTGTCTACAGAAAACTTGGCTTTGAAGAGGAATATCTGAAAGCACATTAAGGAAACTGATCCAAATCCTACAGCCACCCATGCTGGAGCATGGGATAACTTCTGAAAACTGAAAAAAGGAGATAAGAACTGAAGGCTTGGACACAGCCATTCCTTCATCAGCCTTTCTTCCTTCCCCAGMCTGCTTTCTGAGTTCAGCTTACTCAACCTATTGGATTCTTGGAACCAGCAGGTTCCAAAAGATAGCTCTTAGCATTCTCAGCAGATGTTTATTGCATGCCAGAAGCAGACATTTCAAATAGCTCTGCAAGGAATTAAACAAAGGAATATGGCTGAGTGTTATCACAAATAGAAAATGTGATCTGTGGTTCCTGGAAGCCAGCAACACCTGCCAGASAGCCTGGAGTGAAGGCAAAATTATCAGCAAGTTTCTTTTAGGTCTTCTGTGAGTTAACTGTGCTGTCACCAATGTCTTTGTGTGCGTGTCTGGTCTTTTATTTAAGTGCACACAAACTTTCCAGGCTTTTTCTGGAGCAGCAAGAGCATTCCATGCCCTGCCTGCCTCCTGGCTCAGCAGGATGTCAGAGCCAGAGCTGTTGGTGCTGTGTTACTCAGTGTGTTTTTGTATCCACACACACCAAAATAACTACTGCTGACAGCTTTTTAGGTAGAATTTCATAGAGGGGAAGAAGGGACTTTTACTTTTCTCCAAGATGATCCTGGAGGCACTTTTCATGCTCTTCTCTGGGCCAGTCACACTGCTCAGGAGGTCCTTGTAGGTGTCGTGCACCTCAGCCTTGTTGAGCAGATCGTAGAAGAGGGCGCGAGAAATCACATCTTCAGTTCTTTCTCCAGCCCCTGCCAACGACCAGGAGAGCATGAGGGAAGGGCTGCCAAGCCAGCAGGTGAGGGTGGAAACAGGGCAAGGAACTCACCAAGTGAGAGACCAGAAAGTGCAGTGGCCAGGCTGAAGGGGGACAGCAGCACGTTGGCYGTGGCTGTCCGGCTGGACTGCTGGCGGTACAGGTCATAGCCAAAGTTGGAGACTGCAGCTGCCAGCTTGTTCACAGGGCTCTTGTAGAATGGATCTTCCTCTTCCTCACCAGCATTGGCTCCTTCAGCTGTGGCAGAGTTCTGGCAGGTCCAGGGAGTGCTTTGGTTAGACTTGCAGGTGTGGTAAACACTTCATAGGTAAACAACTACAGATATTCTTCTATGRCCTACAGAAATGTTGACTTAATCTTACAGAGAGTGTAGGAACAGTTACTTTAATGCCAAAGGCAGCATTGAGTTTGAAATTCTACCTCCTGGTCATCCCCTGATGTAACTGCTGTGGTTTTATCCAGGTAAAGCAGGAGTTAGTCTCATTATGTTGCTAAATAAAAATCCCAGTAATTTAGGAGGATAGTGCTTAATCCTTCAGTTAGAATCTCTAAAATTAAWTTAGCTGCTCCACACCTCTTGCTCTCTGCATATTGTCTCCCACTCACCTGCTCAGTAGCTGAGTTCTGGGTTCTGCTTGGGACAGTTAGGAGACCCAGGAAAAGGAGAACCACTGGAATCTGCATGCTTGGACCTACAGAGTAAGAGTATGACAGAGTTTGAGCAACCAGGCAAATACATCTCTACCACAACTGTTCACTGTACCTGGCTGTGACAGGAGCTGCAGTGACAGATGCTGCTGCTTATCCTTCCAGTTGTGAAACACACACCTGATCTGAGCCAGGTTTCCTTCTCTAGTTGGAAGTATTTATCCAGACTGGCCCCAGTGACTTTAAAATTGGGCAAGCTCACAGTGTGGGTGTGCCTGAGCACAAAAGCAGATGTGTGTGGCCCAAACCACACTGATGCTGGCAGTAACTGAGTGTCCAGAAAGGCACCAAATCATTGCTTSTGAGTCTTAGGCTTCAAAAAAATTCAAGACTTCATTTATAAAAGKTACCAAATCCATATTTTGAGTGGGGCAGTAGGCAACACTGACTGGTTGCTGCTTTGATATACAAATTACCTGCCTCAGGCAGTAGTTTGCTGTTTCTTGTGTCGACATGTACCTGCATCCAACCTTTGCTTCTTATTTGCACTCTGATGAAGTAAAACAGAAGAGCTTTCTTAAAAGACAACAAGGAAACCTAGAGAAGTGAAAGGCAGAGCTTGGCTTTATAATGGAGGTGGTAGAAAAGCACCAAACTCCCCAAAGCTGTTCTTTCTGTGGAATCCACTTCTCATCACTCCAGTTCTGGGCTGAGTGGCCCTTCCAGACAGATCTGTTTGGTGCAGAGGGCACTGAGTGACCCAGGGCTTTGCTGTGGGTAAACCAGAGAGCTGCTGAAGCATCCTGCCCCCGAGAACAGACGCCACTGAGGCTGCTCTGAAGCAGTGTTTAGATAGATTCCCAGAAATTAAAGGAAGAGGGTTGTATTTAACTAACCCCTGTCATCCAGGCAACTAGAGAAATCAGAGGAAGRACATGTGTTTCAGATTAACTTCAGCTACAAAGAAAACACGCCTGCTGCTGGAAATACACGTGGCGACAACAGCCCCAGCTCAGGCAGAGTGAGAGGCAGTTTGCTGGTTCCCTTCCCTGCCTTTTCTTCTGGAGGCAGCTCTCCCTTGGAGAAAAAAGCATCAGATGGGAGGTTTTGAGCCTTCATGTGTGTTTTGAGCCAGTGTAACACAGAAGTGGTACCCTCTTTCCCCTGTGTGCTTGCATCCTGCAGCCTGCTGCCATCCCAGCTGCAGARCAGGTGAGGTTTCTGGTGCAGAAGGTGTGGATCAAGAGGATTTACTATCTGGTGTATCTGGTGGTGTGATAGTGGATATGATGCTGGGATTGCTCCTATCATTCCAGAGATTTACAATGAGGAGGCACCACACTGGAAGAGAGATGCCAGAAGTGCTGCATAAACAGGCCTTAGAGAGGGCTCTGGGGGATGCCTGTTCCAAGCTGCACTCCTGCATGCTGAGAGGAAGAGGTTTGGCCCAGTCTAGCTTAAGAGATGAAGCTTTTCCATGGAGCATAACCTTTTCTCTGTAGGAAAAGAAAATAATCTCAACACAACCTCTGCTTCCAGCTACACTGAGCTCCTGGGAGCATGGGAGCAGAGATTGGTTTTGCAGATTGTATTGTTTTTGCCAGTACTGTCACCAGCTTCATATTTCTCAGACTTCGCCAAGAAGCAATTTCCATTTTAAAAAGACAAAGCCTTTTGCGTTTGAATTGGCCTGAACATCTGGATTCTATTTGTATTTCTCTTAGCACACAGCCAGAAATGCAGAGAAAAGAATTTGGTTGGATTGGAGGTAGGATGGTTTCAGGCATGATATTAAAATCTGTGGCTGCCTTGAAGGAGAAAGACAAGGAGCARCAGCGAGTGATGTTACAGTCAAAARGWATAGGAATAAAACCTTGAGAAATTAGCTGAGAAGGAACTTCATGTCTGGGAGCTGTCGATTTGTGAAGGCCTGCARGTGCAAAGGAAATATTTTACTTTCCACCTACAGTGGAACAAGTCTCTCACATCATTTATAAACACTTCTGACTTTAGAGGTGCTGTGAAACGAGACCCGTGAGTTCAGRCTGCTCGCTCTGCTTGTTCCACAGCACCAGCTCCTGGAGCATCCTGCAACCACCAGCTCCAGAGGATTTGACTGTCACACCATCACAGACAAAAAACATGTTCCCAGCTGCCAGGCAGATGCTTGAAAGGCAGAAAACCCACCCCATTTCCCGAGCACAGCTCAGCCCCGGGGGCAAAGCTGATGCTGGTGACTCCCGATCCTCKGTGAGGTCTCTTGGTGAGAATCCCACCTGCAGAAGAGCCATTCTTCCCATTTCCCAGGTCCTCTGAGAGCTGCCCAGCCCCAGCCCCTGCCCTGTGCTCCCCTGGCCGCTGGCAGTGGCACAGGTGAGCTGTCCCTGAGCTGTCCCTGAGCTGTCCCTTACCTGGGGCTCCTCTCGGCCGCTGCTGTCAGGGCTCCCAGCGGGTGCGAGTCGAGGACAGTGCGGGTTTGGTGCAGCCACATCTGCTTTTTGCTGCTTCCCCCAGCCCAGCCTTCGGCAGGCTTCAGGTTACAGCTTCCCAGGGCTCTCTTAAAGTGCTCTGCTCCCATTTTCTGCCCCTGCCACCCTCGCCCTGAACTGCTCTGATTTTTCAACCCTTTTCTCCCCCCAAAACAAATCCCCGTGCTAAGGGCAGCCCGGTGGGTAAAGCACAGGTAGGAAAGGCAAACACTCCCTGCCCTGTTTGAGCAATTTTTATCCCATCAGTTCTGCCATRGGTCACATCAGGGAATTCCTYCTGTCTCAGAGGTATGGTTAATGCAGTAGTGTTTAATGGATTTATAGATTTATGTCCAAGATTTAATGGAGAGACTGTGGAAACAGGATTCTATTGTTTGGGGCAGTTCAGATGCTGGGAACTGCTTGTATCCAGTGATAGTTAACAAGAAATCATTAACTGGCTTAAAGTTTTTGGCTGAAAAGAAAGAGGCTAGAAAGCCAAGGACTTGTTAAAAAAGAAGATGAATTAAGAGAATCTTGTAGAAGCTTTCAGAATGATAAATGGTATGGAGAAAGGAGAGAGACAGAGGAGTTCCATTATTACTCTTCACAGAAGGCTCAAGGGGAGCACCCACCCAAGCACATTTAAATCAAGGGAGTGTATTTTTAGAYAAGTATTAAATTGTAAAACTCATTATAACTAGATATTGCAGAAGATGAAAGGTAAATAGATTTGAGGGTAAAAAAACCCAAACCAAATGAGTGGAAGAAAGGTCCCCTGAAGGCTACCAACAGCCAGCTRGGCAATACAGCCAGAGAAAAGTGGGTTTTCCTTGTCCCTTGCCATTCTWTTTTTCCCTCAGCCATGGTTACTGGAAGGACCAGGATACTGGGCTAACTGGACATGTAGCTAACCAGATCCAGCTGTTTTTGTGTTTGGAAGTGCTGAAAAGGCAGTGATGTCAGGGCCCCCAGTCTGGGACATCTCTTTGGGCTGGCTGCCAGCAGGTAACAGGAGCTGCTCCCGTGTGAGCACTGAGTTCATCCAGTCCCTCAGCAGAGGGGGAAGAATGGGCTCAGAGATGCATTAGCTGCTGGTTTTGCAAGCCAGGAAAGCAGATCAGGTGTGCCCTGTGATTAGTCAGTGCTTCAAAGGCCACCCCTCCTAACAAGAGRGGTGGCAGCTCTGCTTTCAGCTGCTTCTCAGCTTGCTCTGTGCAAAATCATCTGCAGAGAAAAAAAAACTGTACTTGTTATTCTTTCAATCTCAGCCCAGGAATGGGGGTGTTGGCTGTGGAGATGTTTTCTGGTGGTTTTCATCTCTTTGTGATACCTTGTTTGTGGTGTTAAAATGCCCTTTATGGAAGGGCTGCTRGAGAAGTTTCTATGTCTTGTCTCTGTCTTCAAATGAAAATCCATCTGTTTAAATACAGGTTTGGTTCTAAAGCCATTTAAATCAGAGTGGTAGTTTCACAGAATGTTATTACAGACCAAAGCCAGCTTTATTGCTGCAGGTGAAGGGTATCCCTGAAATGGTGCATTAAACTCATCTAACAAAATCAGTTTTGTTAAATCAATACAAACATTTCCCTGTTGTTCTGGTTTGGTTTCAGTATGCTCTCTGACAGGGTTCACTTCTGCTGTGGAAGTGGTGCTGATATGAATTTGCTCTAGGTAAAGGAAAAAAAAAATACATCTAATATTAAAGAAACTGGGACTTATTTGATATTCTGAGCCAGTGGTGCAGATGGATAGAGCAGACACCCCGTGCTAGTCATGTCTTTTCAGAATACAGCTCCGTCAAAATGAAAGCTTTAGCAATGCAAAGTGGAAACTCCTGAGCAGAAACATTAATATTACTTTGCATTTTACAAACTGCCTCTTCTGGAAAGTCAGTGGAGTGAAAAAGAGTCTTATGGTTGGTGTAACTGATAATTTGTTGAGCGAAGCACAGTCATGGAGGGCTGCTGTACTGTCAAATAAGATGAAATTAATAGTTTGACAAGAATAGCTTGGAGGAGGAGTGATGGCAGCAAGACAGAAAATAGGAAATAAGAACCAAGCTGTTCAGGAAACTGAGAACAAGGGAAAAAACTTTATAAAAGCAGGAGCTGGAAGGCAGAGGCGTGAAAAGGAAAACTTGAGCTGCAAATTTTGCAGCGGTTGCAGTGCAACAGGGTGGCATCCAGGGAGGTTACAGCAGGCAAAGAAGACTTACCTAAGGCATGGAATGGTATTTCTGAATGCTAGGAATGAATCTGTATAAATAAATAAGCTAAAATGTTCCCTGTGGGCTAGAGCTGTGCCCTCTAGTAAGAAAAGCTGAATTCTTGTGGGTTTACTTGTTAAAATTGCAGGGCCCTGTAATTACAGCCTCTTTCTGAAGGGTTTGTGTCATCACACTGGTTAGAGGGGTAGGCATTATCTTCGGCCATTCTTCCCCTTTTAGACTGGAAGAAAAGCATAATTGGAGGTTGGAGCCAGGACTTTTTATTCCCCAGAGTCTCCTGCATCCCCGAAATTCATGGTTAGTGAGTCAGTCCTGCTCTTGTGCCAGCAGATGGTGCAGACTATTCAGGGACGGAGGCTCCCAGAAGCATTCTGCTCCTTCCTTTGAGGGAAGGCAGCCTTCCCAAGAGAGGAAAACACTGCCAGAAGGATGGCCCTTGGGCTCTCTAAGTGCTGCTCTGCAAGAACAGAGCACCAKCCTTTCTAGCCAGCAGCTCAGGGGGTTTGGAAGCAGAAATTTCTATGGACGGGAGTTGTTTTGTACAGAAGTACCCATGGGTTAGGCCTGTGTTTTTAGGTAGGATGGCTTGGTTGGGTGGAGGGACCCCAAAATTCCTTGTTAGAATCATAAAATGGTTTAGTTTGGAAGGAACCTTTAAGATCATCTTGTTCCAATCCCCCTGCCATGGGCAGGGACACCTTCCTCTATCCCAGACTGCTCCAAGCCTTGTCCAAGCTGTCCTTGGACACTTCCAGGGGTGGGGCAGCCACAGCTTCTCTGAGCAACCTGTGCCAGGGCCTCAGGGGCTTTTAGGGCACTGCTGGATTGGAAAAAGGACCCATCCCAGGGGCTGTGATGGGCTCTGCCCATCTCAGATCAAAGGGAAGCTGTAACAGGACACTGCCTGTTTTGCCAAGACAAAAGCACTGACATTCAGCTACAGGTGTCAGAATCTTTCCTCCTTYCCCTGGAAGCTGTCCCAGCCATCCMCARCATGGAGACTGTGGAGCCAGGAGCATCCCAGTGAAGAGCAAATCACAGATAACAGCTGCCAGATCAGCACCTTTGACCCTCTGGGCAGATCCCAGCATTTGTCAGGTTTTACCCAAGAGAAAGGTTAAGAGCTGTTACATCCTTGCTTATCCCTGCATTGCTGCTCACAGGCCAAACGCCTTCTTGACCCTGTGCCACTGAGCTCATGCCCTAATTCAGGGAATTCTGCCATCTCACAAAGCCAGACCTGACCCAGAGAACATCCATCCCCTGCACACTTGGCAGGGGTGATGCCCAAAGCTTGCTGGAGTCAGTCCTTGGAGAGTCTTTACAGATTTGCCATTTCACCTCTCAGCCCCTGTTGTTCCCTGTGACAAGGTGTAGCAAAAAGCATATCCTTTGCCAGAGCCCCTCCTCTTTTTCTTCTGTCATGCCCAGATATTTTTGCCTCCCAATMTTTGCAATTACCAAATTTTTTGTGCCTTTTTCCTTTCTCTGTCGGGTCCTTCAATGCAACACCTTCAGCAAATGCATTCTGCTTTATTCTTTATTATTCTGCCAACATAAAAATTACTAAAAAACACTTTATAAAATATGCCTTGAAAAATCTAGCATTAGCCAGCCTCTAGAGGWAGGGCTGGAGAGAAGGATCCAAAGGGAAGGGTTTCCTACTGCAGAGCCTCCTATATCAGATCCAAATAGCCAAGGAGTGGGAAAAAGGGAATCTTTGAAAAGAACCCATGCCTGGAAGTGGCTGTGACTCATCCTAGGGAAGACAACTGGTTTCTAGTCCAGTTGCTCTGGAGGTCGTTGTCTAGGTGGGCACAGATGGTTKTGAGAGGAACACGGAGGGATTCGTGTTCCCAGGAACTGCGGAAGGAAGAGCCACATTAATACATCCCTGGCTGATGTCCAAGCTGCCAGATGCTAATGATGATTCCAGGCTACAGGAGACTCTAATAAGATCTTAATGAAGACTCTAATAACAGTCTGGGGACAAGAAAGTCTCCCTTCCATGACTGAGAGCCCTGGAAGGGAAATCCAGGCAGAACAAGCTTTTCAGGTTCAACAGAGGGGAAGAAGCCYGGAGAAGCTCGTCAGGGCTGGAATGGGCTATCCCAGGACTGGTCTCTAGGGATCTGTAAAGGAAAACAGCAAGGAATTGCCCCCTGTGGCCTCAGAGGGGAAGGAGGCCTCTCTCAGCTGCTCCAGAGGCTCAGGCAGGAGTCCCAGAGCACTCAGGCTCTGTYATTTGGGCATGCGGTGCTCGTTGGCATCCGTGGCTTCACGTGAGTCCCACGTCTCCCGGAGCTGGGGRGCAGCATCTGGGCTGGGGTTCTGCACACTGCCAATAAAAAGTGGGATCCCTGTTTCATCCTCAAAGATGATGAAGACAAAGGGCCTGTCGAGGTTGAAGACAGAGACTGAGCGTGACAGCATGATGCTGGTGGCAGCAGATGCTTCCACCCCCTCTTCTTTAAGCTCCAGGGTGGCCTGGTGCTGTACACTGGACACAAAGAGAGGCTTCTCTGTGATCTTCTGGAGGTTTGGGCTCGTGAACAGCTCCTGGAGGCCTGCAGRGAAATGAGGAGACAAAGTTGGTGCCACGAGTGCTGAGTTTTCTCAAAGCTGTCAGGAGAAAGCAATTCCCTGATCTGTTGCTCCATGTGCTGCCCACCATGGGGGACTGGAGAACTGACAGGCAAGAGAAACAAAAATTCCACCTCTTTAAGAACAGTAGTGTAAGAACCTGAAGTCATCCTTAAAAAGCAGCAGCAAGTCTGAAGACTCTTTCTAGCTAGGCTGGAAACATTTCTACAGGGATTATTTTTTTAAGCAATTCTTTGCAAAACAAAGTGAGCTCTTAAATTATTCTCATCTGGAAAGGCAGCACCTGGTGTTTTATTTCAGCTCCAGGTTTTGTGATCTGCATTTTCTCTGTTGGCCATTTCCATGTCCTGGACACTGAATTAAATGACAAAGAGAGTGAGATTGATGCATGGGGGGAAGTTGGCCTTGGCTACAACAGAGGAAGAACTCGTAAAGACTCTGAGAAGCTGTGAACGCTGACTTCTCTGTAGTATCATCTTGTCGGAGCAAAACATTTGGTGCCAGGCAAGCAAGGAGTAAGGAGGAGGAGGAGAGGAAGAAGAGCTGGGAGAGTTTGGAGTTCTGGAGCAAGCTGTGAGGCACAGCTTTAGAAACAAGGGTGGCAGCTTTTGGTGTCAGTGAACAGATTGATCAGCTCCTCTTGTTCCCTGCAAACCCTGCTAGAGGCCTTACCCAATTGGCTGAGAACATGGTTGAGTTCTAGCTGGTAGTCCAACTTTATTTTGGGGATCTTCACGGTGGTGAGCACCTCTCTGGGGAAAAGCCTGCAGAGTTCTTTGTAAGGGAAGTTCTCCAGCACGTGAGAGGTGTTCTGGGTGTTCTGGTTTGGTACGAYGACCACAAAACTCACGTTGCTCTTAAAGGGAAACTTGGCCACCTGGAAATAAAACCAACCAGRGGAGAATTTAGGGAAAAGGAAGGGAAGTCCAGAAAGTGATGCTTTTAATTTAGTCTTTTTCCAATTGGTCTGCAGGGCCACCCACTCTTGCTCTTGGATGAAAACAGCCTGGTGAGGAAGGATCTGATTTCTCCAGAGAGGAATTTGCTGGAATAACAGCTTTAGATTTTAGTATTAGCCACTGGCTGGTAAAGATTGAGCTCATGGCAGAGTGAAGGCCCACATGCACAAGCTTGCCCCACTCTGGATTCTGAAAAACTCCAAGAGCACTTTGTCTTAGGGAATTCCTTTCCATATTTCCTCATTTATCTTTGACTCAGGGCTTTAAAACTCTTATTAATTCCCAGTTAGTTGGAATATCTCTTTGTGGTTTTTCCTAGAGATTAAAAGTGAAAATTCAACGTTCTTGCTGGAAGCAAGGACAAAGAATGATTATTAAATTCTTGTGTGCTMTGCTTGTTAAAAAAAAAAATCTGTTTTTTTGGAGAGAATGCTTGCAGTTAGTAAAATACCACAGCAAGAGGAAATTCCAATGAAAATTTTCAGTGCTCCTGAGAGGTCCCCACCTGAATATCCTGGGACTCCAGTGTAAACCAGCTCAGGGGGTACTGGTGGGCTTTCATCATCTCAACTGGGACCACAAACTCATTGTCGAGGTGGAATACATCTGGCCCAGTGAGGCTTGCATTGAACTTATTCCTCCAAAACCCTGTAAAAAGATAAATTTTGAAAGTGATGAMGTTAAATTTTGGGTAGAAAACCAGAAGCTGCTCAGCTGACACTCCTCCTGTCTTGAGTTCTCTAACAAGGTCAATAGTGACCAGAGAAGTAAAAACACAGCAAAGAGAAGTCAGTACCATGGCTGGAAGAGCCCTAACAGCAATAAACTCTTATCAACCAGAGAGAAACTATGGAATAACAAAAAAGAACACGGATTAATCCTCATGCCTCAGCGTGGGAGACTACTGAAGGCTATGGAGATAAAAGAAACTATGTTTGTGCTTTGAAAAACGGGGAGTATTGCCTCTGTGCTGCAGAGGGCAAAACACTGCTCCAAGAACCAAGATAATGTTTGAAAATTGACACTGGAAGTGTTTTGGCCTGTGCACAGCCCTCAGGGACTTCARAAAGGAAGATGTGGCCGACCACCGTGCAGTAGTCAGAGAGAAATCCCCAGGAGCTGCCTCTGAGCTCTGTGGTGGGTGTGCAGTGAGCTGCAAATGACCCTGCTCCATCATTTAGGTYAGAAAAGACCTTTAAGATCACTGAGTAGAAGAGCAGGGATGTGCCCCTGCCTGGGATTCTGAACCAGGAGGCAAAGATACTGCAGGTCCCAAAGCTACTGCTGTGTCCTGGCTCTGCTGTCAAGGAACATTTTTAGCTCGTGTGAAGCAGTTGGGAATCATTRCTGTAAAGAAATCTAAGCAAGRGGAACAGCAGATGCACAAGAACAAGCAGATTGCCTAGCAGGAAGCAGGGAGAGGAGATGCTCTTCAGCTACAGGGCTTGCAGAAAGCTGGAGTTCCAACTATTTCCTCTTGAAAAAAATAAGGAAGGCCTGTGGAGCTCACCGTGGAAATAGATGGCGTTGAGCAGGAGCATCACTGTGTTTTCAGGGAGCTGCTGGAGGAAGGAGGGAATTTGCCCAYGAGTGGCTTCCTTTACCCAGTTGTTTATGGCCACGAGGTCATCCTGACTGATCCCAGAAAGGCTCTTGGGCTTTGCCCCGTAGAATTTCTCTGAATCCTCCAGGAACTTCTCTTTCACCTCAAACCCTGGCAAAAGGGGAGGAATGATGGGAAAGGTTTGCTCAGCGTGATATGACACTCCCCAGGAGGAGGAAGCAGGGGGATTTGATGTCTGCASTGTGCTTCCATCACTCTCTGTGACTGGGAGGTTTATCCTCCACCAGTCCAGCCCTCCCTGGGCCACCTCTCACCTTTCTGCAGGTACAGACGTGACCCGAGGCTGAGGGTGGACTCCGTGAGCCTCCTGCGAAGGGTGCCCAGCATGTGGTGGAGGCAGGGCACTGACTCCAGGTGCATCACCTCCAGCAAACGCTTCTCTGTCTGATTTGCTGCTCCTAAAAATCAAATTCCTGTTAGGTCTCATGCCCACRGAGTGGAAAACAGGGATGTTACTCTGGCTGCCTCTTGTTAGAAACACGCTGTGCTTCACAAAAGAGGCTGGAGAAATCTGAGAGTCGGAGCCTCAGAGGGCAGCTTCAATTGTMATCATGCCTAATTAAAGCTGCAGGAGCAAGGATAAGTGGAAGGGACTGTGTTTCATTTGCATCTTGCACACTGGTTGCTTGTGCCTCTGGGAGAGGAGCTGGGGAAGGGCAGGGAGTGGAGGTTTTGCCACTAAGAATTACCCAGGGCCAGGTGAGACAAGGCGAGGGCGATGCTGAGAGGGGACAGGAGCACGTTGCTTCTGTTGGACTCCAGCTGCACCTCTCTCAGGAGATCAATGCTGAATCTCATCAAGCCATCTGCCAGCCTCTGGCTCYTCTTCCAAGTCATCTCACAGCTTTCATCTCCAGCCTCTCCTTCCTCTTCAGAAGAGGCATTTCCCCCTGGTGATTTCTTCCCACGACAACCCCCAGCCCCAGCTTCATCTGAGTTCCAGTCATCCCTCGTGTCTGGCATGSTGGTGCTGAATGGTGACATGGCTCCATCATTCTCCTGGAAGCTGTCATAAGTAAATTCTACCAGCTCTCCCTTYGGCAGGGTTGGGATGGCTCCTGGTAAATCTGACTTTGTAATTCCAGTGGTTTTCACATCCTGGGGAGAAACAAGGAGAGCACTGGGAAAGCAGAGCACAGTGACACCCTCATGGGCTTCCACTGCACATCTAAATGGGCTGAGAAAACTGGGCAGAGCTGGACTCCTCTGCTCTGGTGTTGCTTCAGTTTCCCTTTAACCCCGAGGATAATGATTTGAGGGAATGGCTTTGGAAAAGAGAAGGTCTTGTATGTGAAAATGGACTCAGTGAGGGTCTGGCTGTGGTTCCTCCTCCMCTTGCTCTCAGGAAAGCTTGAGGGCAAGATCTACCACCAGCTCAGCACATGTCCTGTGCCTTCAGCATTTACAGATCCATTGTCCTCAGCCTTGATTTCATCTCCTCCCCTCAAACATTTTAGCAGTGCCCACCTGCCTCACACTGGTCAGCCCCTTCTGCTGCTGTCACAGCCCTGATCCAGTTTGGCTCAATTCCTCCTCCAGGCATCTGTGTTCTCTTGACCTGTGTGTTCTATTCCAGCCTCCTTCTCTCTAAATTTCCTCATTTTCCACTCTTCTAAGCTTTAACCTTTAGCACTGCCACCACTCTCCTCACGTTTGCATGGTCTGAAACATCCCAGGCTCAGTGGGTTGGATCAGCTATGGATCTTTCTCCCTGCCATCCTCACAGCTGGTGGTTTCCCTCACCTTTCCTTTTCAATCAGAAATTAAACCATCCACCTGCCAGCCCCTGTACACAGATGTGAACTCCACACTCTGCCCAGTTATTTAGGGTGGAGCTTCCAACCTGAAGGAGCACGGCATTGGCAGCAGCTGGGAGTAAAGCCTGCAGAAAGATGGACTTTCCTCATGGCACTGGCACTGCCTGGGCTCATCCTTCCTCAGGAAAAACTGCAAATCCCACAGCAGAACTTCATCCCCCTTGGGTGGAACCTGTCAGTGCTTACCCTCAGCTTCCCATCTTTGTCCAGGAAGAGATGCTGCTGGTCCATGGCATGTGCCAGCTGTGGGGGTAAAATCAACAAAGAAACAAAGTCAGGTCCCTCTGAACTTCCAGAGTTTGTCTTCCCTGCTCCCACTGCAATCCTGGCTGCAGCAGTCCCCACACAAGGCAACAGCACAGGCAGGATTTGGGATGCAGACCCAGGGTCTGACGTGGGGACGTGGAAGTGAGGAGCAGCTGCAAACACTGGATTTGTTTAGAAAGGGGTCAGGCCAGTCTGGCACAAAATAATGGATCCTTTTGAGAGTGAGCAGTGGGGTTTTGCAATCTCAGTTCTGACAGGGATCCAGATTTAAAGCGGGGGGGAGGAAAAACCTGCTATTCAAAAACCTCCTGTTAACTCCTGAAGGTCACGGTCACTAAGTACAGCKGAGGTCAAGTTCCAAAAGAAAAGTTTCTACAGAAATACGAATAATAAGAACATCCACAACTATTTTAGCTGGGTAAAAGATTAGAAAACCTTGCTGGGGTGAACCCCCCAGCAGTGTCCTCCACCTATCTACCTTCCAGGGCTTCTCTGGGAGTTATTTGCCCCATGGTCTGGCTTGGGGAGCCACAACACTTCCCYTGCTCTTTGCTGGAGCAGCAACTTACCCTTGGGAGGCTGTGCAGAGCAGCCAGGCAGAGCAGCCCCCAGAGGAACCCCATTTTCCTGGAACAGAAGGACCAGCCGAGAGAGAAGAGTTATTTCCAGCTGCGAGCTCAGCCTATTCAGGTCTACAGGGAGAAAATTATCAACCTGGCCAAACAGGTTGGCACAGGAGCTCGTGGAAAGCAATAGGGAGATGAACAAGGCTGCAAAGAAACAACACAGGGCTSCTGGGTCTGGTGCCAAGGCAGGGAAATCAGAGAGGAGCTGAGGCTCAGCCACAGGCACAGCCAGGCTCCGCTTGGATCCTGCCTGTCTGACCCTGCTGCCCTGCTTTCTCTGGACTGCAAATGGTATTTCCCTAATCAGTGCTGCACACACTGTGCCTCTGGAAGGAGACAAGAGSCTTTTTCTGCTCCTTTCCCATGGAAACCATTGAGATAGAGGCACAGCATCCTCAGCTGTGCCCCAGGCTCTAGGGAGAAGGGCTACTGACCTGCGAGTGCTCAGCAAGTGCTGCCTGGGAGGGAATTTGCAGGTAGGAAGTGCAATAGCAGAGCAGTTTCCCAGCATTATGTCCTGGAAGGGGGAGTCCTCCCCTTCCCAGCACTCATCTTCCCCCTTTGCTGGCAAACCCCGCCTCTCCCACCTCTGAGCTCGCTTCCATTGGGACAGTGGGATCAGGGCTTCCAGGGTCACGGCTAAAACCCCACCCATTCCCTGGCCAAYGCTTCACCCAGCCACTTTTCCCTTCCAGACAGAAATAAAATACCTTCCTCTCATAAAATCTCTACGCCAAAACCCAGCCCCCTGCATGGCATCCACGTTTAATTCCTGGGGCTGCTTTCCACTCTCCAAGCAGTCCTCACTTCACCCAGAACTGCYGGGCTGAGATCCCACTGGCAGAAGATAACTTGTGGCCATTTCACTCCTCCCCTTCCTTCMCTCCAAATCCTGCAGTCACAACCCCAAACACCCCTTYTTCCTCCCCTGGTGGTGCCCATCCTTTAACCCTCTGCCAAATTCACCCCTCTCCCCCAGAGGGCCATGAGAGGAGCCCTCATTTCTATCAAATCCTTTGATTTGTCCCTTACCTGAGGCTGTTCACGTCCACGTTGGAGCTGGCACCTGCTTTAGCCTGCCCAGCAGCTCYGCATGGGGCACASAGCTCTTGTCCAGCCCCCCCTCCCAGCAGCGACCTTCGGCACCACCCCCTGTTCGGGAATTTGGCAGGCAAATATTGACCTGCAGCATCCGGTTAAACATTTGTCTGGGGGAGAAGAGTGAACTTCTGGTGCATTTGGAGATGGGGGACACACTTTTGGGCTGCTGCACCTTCRAGACAACCTTAACATCGAGTTTACCAGATCCAAAACTGCCAGCAGCAGAATTAATTTGCAAGTGGCTCCACTTTGCATGCACTCCCCGTGCTAGGAATATTCTCTTTTATTCATAAACTCCAGTGAAAACGCAGGGCTCGGTGTTTATTGCCACAGGGCTGTCTGGTTTGGGAATTTTCCTTGCTGAAACCCCCCAGCTCTTCCCTGCTGGAGTCCCAGCTGCTGCTGCTGCAGCCAGTGTGAGGCACTGGTTTGACAGAGGGCAGGTGCCCAGGGCACTGTGACTGCACACAGCAGGCTCTGGTGGCCAGGCTGGGCTGAGCCAAGAGCAGCTGGTCCCTCCCCTTGGGGCACAGCAYGCTCCAGAGCTCTCCCAGGGCAGCTGGTCCCAGTGTCCAGGGCATGCACACACTGCTTGGGGCACAGAGGAAAGGTCTTGGGGACGGGCAGAACTCCAGCAGACCTGCCCTGAGTGGATTTGTGCCATTTGCAGAAGTGCTGGWGGATCCCTCCTGCCTCTGCCCGTGTCCTCAGTGGGAGAAGAGTCACTAAGGAGCAGCAGGGAGCACCAACAGAATGTTCCACTCATCCATTCCYTGCAGGAACTCTTGGCTGCCAAGCTCAGCCCAGACAGTGGGTGACAGATCTGAGCTCTGCAACCACACTTGGGATGTGCTGCTGCAACACAGGGACCTGATTCCCCTTGGAAAGCAAATCCTGTGCAGCAGAGTCCTATCCTCCATCCAGGGCTCCCCCAGAGCACACGAGGAGCCTGAAGGAGGTGTCACTTTGGCTGAGCAGCCACAGCCAGCACACCCAGCCCCTCCAGCACAGAGCTTCCACACACACACCCGGCTCTGCAGCTCTTTCAAAGAGTTTATTAGAAGTAAATATTTACATCTATTGCAAATGGTTAATAGGCAACACGGGACTGAGAGCTCCCCTTGGGTAGGGTAGGGCAGCACTGGCCAAGCACTCACCTCCCCAGCTGCAGCTGGATGGATGGAAGCCCTTTCCCCTCCCAGGACAGCCCACAGCAGGCTGCTCCTCTGCCCAAGGTAAGAGCTTCCTGCTGCCTTGATACTGGCTCTGGCTAGGCTGAAGGATGGCTGGGRAAAGGGCTGTAATAGAAGGGAGGAAACTGCTCCTACTGGTGGGGCAAAGAGCACCCTCTGTGCCCTTGGGGTGGGAACAGACAGTGCTGTCCCAAAGGAAAGGCCAAAGAGAGACCATGCTGGATTCTTGCCTCCTGCCTCTCRCCCYACAAGGGCAGGAGGGCACAAAACTGAGCACCTTTTTGCTGTCCTGTGTTCCCCAGGAGCCTGACCAGCACGAAGGAGAGGATTAGAAGGATTTATTGAGGATCACTGCCAGTGCATAGCACACATGGCATTCCTCACCCCTTACATCATCATGGGATGCTGGGRCAGGAACCARCAACAGGAACCTACCCCACTACTCCAGAAACCAAAATCYCCCTGGAAGCACCTAGTTCTGGCCTCCTYAGAGAGTCACATTCCCACCCCAATCTGCCCCTCTGCAGCAACTCATTCCTACAGGAACTGGCAGAGCAGATGGGGTTTGTACCTTGGCTGGCTTCCATTGCAGTCCTTGCCCTGGAGCCAGCACGGCAGCAGAAGGGCTCTGGTGAACCTCTCCTCCTCCCTTGCAGGCTCTAACTCAGCTGSCAGAACCTAAAGTTCACAGAGAACCTTCTCTGGGCTTTGAGCACCAGCCATGGGAGGAGGAGATGCAGCTCCAAAGGCAGCAGCTCCCAGGCCCAGCTCCTGCCATCCCAGTGGGGCTGTTCAGTGSTTCAGGAGAGGAAGGGGAAGTGCAGGTGGCAGTAGCTGAACTGTTGAGTTTTGTCAAGAGGCACCTCTTACCCCTTAACTGAAGGGGGAAGGGTACCTGTGGTCCCTATTACTGYGGAGGGCAGCTCACAGTCCCCTGGGGATCAGGCACACACGGTTAGGAAAGCTCCAGGCCTCTCTGCAGGGGTGACAGTGACCTACAACGCCCAATATCTCTCCCAGCAGCAGCGGAGGTTTCTCAGTTATGGCTTTTTTTTCTCATTTTCAAGATACAAGAAAGAGGTTAGAGACATAACAARTCCACCTCCCCCTGCATCCTCTGCTCAGAAACATCTGACTCTGCCTCCTCCAAAAGCCAAGCTGCTGGCTGCCAGCCCCAGCACAGCCCCAGGCTGCCAGGCCGGGGTCRCTACGCCAGGAGCCGGATGACGCCGTTGTCCGAGCCCAGCAGAAGGTGGCACTTTGTGGGCAGCACTGCCAGGCTGGTCAGTGTGCCCCGAAAGTTCTCTGAGCTCAGCTTGGTGGTGCTGGTGGGCAGGGCTGAGGACTCCAGCATGGAGTAGACCCCGATCTTGTTGGCCACAGTGCCAGTGACCAGCTCATTACCGTAGAGGTCGAACGCGTGGATGGGCTCCGAGGCAGATTTGTAGTGCTGCAAAGGTTTCTGCTCCAGCTCCTTCCAGACAGTCAGGGAGTGATCTGAGGAGGAGCTGATCAGCACGTTGCCCTCTGCAGCCTGCAGGAGAGGAAAGGCCAGTGAACTGACATTTCTGTGAAAACTCACAATCTGGTGGTGCACGGGAGAGCAGCAGGTGGCTGCCAGTGATCCAGTGGTCACGGTGCAATCCCTCAGGACAGTCTGAGCCATTTCCAAGCAGCTGATGGTACTGAGCATGTCAGCAAGGCCTTGGGTGAACACTGCAAACTAAAGGATGCTCTGGTAGCTGGCAATCTCCTCCAAGAGATGGGCTGGGCCTCTTCTCAACAACTCTGACACCCAACACAACTCATTCATCATCTGTAACTACTGCAGTGAGTACAGGGATTACCATGCAGTCTCCCTCTYCACTAAATCACCTGTCAAACTATTTTCCTCCTCAGGAGAAGGAATTGGGAGGCTCTCTCACAGCTGAAAATACTGCTGAGGGTAGGAGAAGCCTGGAGCTGCTTATTAGCAGAGCTAGTGAGAGGGTAAACAACCCACACTGCTGAACTTTGTTTAACCCACGTTTGGGTCGAGGACACTGGAGACCCAGCACTGCTCCCTGGGGTGGGTAAATATGGACAAGAGTTACTCATTAGAGCAACAATCTCCCAGGGAAGCTGAGAGCCCCGTGGAGAAAGCAACACATTTGCTCCTTCACGGGAGCCACRAGTCCTCCCTGCCCCTGCTGCAGACCTGCCTGGCAAGGATTGAAACCCAGGAGGGCTGAACTCTGGCAGCACGAGTTGGACCAAGAACAGCTGGCAGCAGCACTAACCATGGAGCAGGAGAGCTTGGGCAGCCTCTCAGGGACACTGCAAGGGATGGAGCACACAAGCCCTGAAGGAAGGATRCCCCACACAGCCTCAGAGCATCACTCAGCCCCCACCCTSATCCCAGCTGAGCCTCTCACCTTGATCTGCAGGATGTCTCCCTCATGGGCAGGCCAGCCCCGCATGATGAGCCCTGTCCTGGTGTCCAGCAGCACGATGAAGCCGGAGGAGAAGCCGGCCACGACGCTGCGGCCGCTGGGACTCACGGCCAGGCAGCGGATGAGCCCCGCGCTCACACCGCTGGCCAGGCGGAACTCGTGCTGCAACAGAGACAGTCCAGCTGGGCAGGAGGCTCAGGGCAGCTGGCATTYAAGGGACAAGCTGGTTTCCATGGAGCCAACACAGCTGGCTTTGGGATTTGAGCTTTGGGCCAGCTGTGGTCCCATTATCAAGCACAGGGCTGCAGGAAGGTGACTTGCAGAGCACTGCATCCCTACCTGTAATCCCGGCTTCCTGTGGTCGATGAACCTCAGCACGGAGTCTGCACTGGCCACAGAGATGCTGTGATAGGGAGGAGGCATGGTGGTCACAGCTGTGATRGGGACTTTGCTGTCTAACTCATCGAAAGTCCGCAGGAGTTTGCCTGTGAAAAGATGACAGATATTACGGCAGGAAAACTCACACAGCAAATCTGCAGTTCTGCGCTGGATTTTAACAGGACCCATCCCAACTCAGCGCAGCCCCTGCCTGTAAGGGCTGGACCACCTCCTTCCCCCTTCCCTTCTTACCCGTGAACTGGTCCCAGATGTGCACGGTGCCATCACAGCTCACCACGTGCTGCGGAGCCTCCAGCTGGCTGACGTAGAACACGGATTTCCTGTGCTCGGCGTAGGTGAAGCGCGCTGGCACCTCGCTGGTGCCRTCCCCGTAGTTGTACAGCGGCCACAGCCGCACCGTCTTGTCCTTGCTRCCACTCAGGAAGAAATCCTCGCTGCCCAGCGGCGCCACGCACTTGATGGCCCCGGAGTGCCCCGAGAAACTCTGCAGCTTGATCTGGTGGAAGTGGAAGCGGGGGTCGTGCTGGCTGACGCCGATCTCGTACTGCCAGTAGGCCAGCCAGTTCCCACACAGCATGTGGGTGCTGCGGGGCAGGTCGTGCTTCAGGGCGTTCTCCTCGCTGGACGAGCTGGGAACGAACCCATCAGTGCCAGCACTGAGGTGGAGCAAGCCGAGACCCTCCCTCTGCGTGTCCACGGGCACCTGGATGCGGTTCCCCACCAGSACGCTCCCAAAAGTGCCCGAGTGAGTGTCCTCCTGGGGGCTGGAGAAGGGCTCGGCCCCTCGAGGGTCTTGGTCTGAGCCCACGGCACTCGGTGTCTGTTCCAGGCTGATGGCCTGCAGGCTCTGGGGGTTCACGTTCTCCAGGTGGAGGCTGGCCAGCTTCTCMACCAGAGAGTGGTTGGGCACAACCATCCTGATAACGTCACCTGAGGAGACAGAGACAACGTGGCTGCAAGGGAAGCAATGTCCCCATCATCATCATCATCATCATCCCCCTCCATACACAGGGATGTGGACACAGCATCCCCCAAGTCAGCTACATCTGCTCCCAGCCAAGGCAGCCTGAATTCCAGTGGGCTCCCAACCCAAGAATCAGCCCAAGCCATGCTGTAGAAGCTGTGGGTTTCCCCCAGCAGCCCTGTGAGCTGTGATTGCCCTGCAGTCCAGGCCCAGCACGCATGCCCAGAGCAGGCAGCTCCCTCACAGATCCCTGGAGCTGGTGGCCAAGGCATACCCAGCAAGCAGGAGAAGGGGATGTAGGTGATGTAKGCCATCTCGGGGTTGAACACCTTCTGTAACTCCACCAGCACAGATGGATCCAGGGCCAGCAGCTTCCCATCTGAAAGGGGCACCTCCATCACTGGCACCTCACAGCTGCTCAGTGACTCTGCTGTCAACCCCTGGACACGGGAAGCAAGGTCAGATAAACCCCAAGATCAGATGCTCTTACCACACAAACACAGCCAGGGATGCCCACCACATTTCCCCATCTGGGGAAGTGCAGGAGGACATCTCCCACACCACTGACCTGGTCCTGCAGCTCCTGCAGCAGYGAGAATGCCCTGAAGAAGTTTCTCACTGTGTCACTCAGGTGCTGCTGCACCATCTCCTGCCCAATCCGCAGGCAGATCAAGGCAATGAGGCTGATTGTCTTCACACACAGGACAACACGGGCCTGGGCTCCACTGGGGAAACTGAACAGGACATCCATGATCAGCCTGCCCTCCACATATCCCTATTTTCCATCCTCTGCCTCATGCTTCCYGCCTCATTCTGTGTTMTCAGAATGCTTCCAGCAGTGTACCAGTGCAAGGAGATGCACATCAGAGCAGAAACACCCCCCCCAGCCCTGGCAGCACTAAGGCTCCCCCAGAACCATTCCCAAATCCCTGATTTCGTGCCAATCCTGCAGCGCTTACCCGACAGCTGGCGAAGTGAGGAAGCCCAGCACTGGGAGCAGCACCTCCTGACTGATCTTGGGGAGGATGTCCATCAGTGTGGTGTCAGAGAGACACACCACGAYCTTCTGTGTCAGTGTCACAGCAGCCAGGAGCCCGGCCTCCTTCCGRCTGTTCAGCCGCACCCCGCCGGAGCCACCGCCGTGTGCCACCTGGGAAAGGGACTCCTTCAGTGCCAGGGCCACCACCTCCCCAGCAGGACACWGCAAAGGTGAGCCCGGGGCCACCTGAGCTCAGCCTGGAACCCAGCAGGGCACTGCTGGTCACAGCTCCTGGAAGGAACTGTGCACTGGAGGAACCTGAGCACTGAATCTCAACAGCAAAATGTGTTGGGCACTGAAGGGATGAGTCCAAAAGCTAACAGGGAACTATCAGCACAAGAGATGAGCCTGGGGAAAATGGGGAATGACAGCCCTGAGCTCACAGATTTCCTCTGCAGAGTAMAACATCCCCACAAGTGGGAAGCTCAGTAGCAAGACCAACAACCCCACACTGGCCCAAACCACCCTGGATACCCCAGAACATCATTTGCCAGCACAGAGAGAGGGAAAACTCCTACATACACACAGTTTAAAAGCAAAAATCAGTGTCTTCATCCCACAGTGTGCAGAGGAAGAGTCCTTGCATGAAATACCCAAGCACAAATTACAGGCAAACGTGCTGCTGACTTCCAGAAATCCAGCTGCTAATAATTTCATGAGGCAGAACTACACATCCTTTTTCTGCTGACAATGTACTGCTGCTGTTATGGCAGTGCCAAAGAGTTAATAACATCAGCAGCAACACTAAAATATTTCTTTCTAGATTGTCCTATTTCCTAACTCCCAGACAAATCAAACACCCAAGAAAAGAGAGCCAGTAACAAAACCCACAGACAATTCCCAGTTCCTGCTATATTTCTTGTACACCTGCCATCTTCCAGCTCATCACAGAGGCTCTTCCTCTCACAAAATAGCCACCCTGCCAAATGCTGCAAGAAGGATTGACTTTATCCTATTTGTGACCTGCAAGTTCCATTGCTCCAGTATCAGGTTGCCAAATGCTGTTTCACAGGGGTATTAATCCCCTCCGTGCCCCCAAGCAATGAGCTTAAGAAAGCAAAAAGCAGAACAGCTGGAGCTATGATTGCAACTGGGTGGAGAATGATTTTTGCTGAAAAATGGGATTTTTTCCCCTGAAAAATCTCCCCTTCAACACTGGAAAAACTGACAATGCCTTTTTGTTTTCTTTAAATGAACAGCTGTGGCTTCTTTTCCTCTGTGCTTAAATTATCAGAAAGCTACTGAAGTTCTCCATTTAAACGAGAATCCATAACCCAAAGTGTTTACAGCCACTAAAGGGGAAGCAATATGAAAAATAAGCCTGTTTAAAACATTCAAAACCTTTTTCTTTTTAATGAAAAATTAAGTTTTTCAACCAGCTGCATTATGCATTTCCTTCTTGCTATGAAACTTCAAGCTGAAAAGTTGGTGAGCCTTGCCAGTGCTTTTTGTTCAGTTGARAACCCGTTGGTCTCCTCCCAGTTCACCCCTATCTACCCACACAGACCTCTGTGAGCACTCACTCCAGCAATCTCACAGCAGCACAGGCTGCTCCTCCTGCCTGTTATCACAATCCCACCCTTGTGCCAGCTCTGGACACAGAAAAGCAGGAGAAATGCTTTTTCTCTGCTTTCACAGGGTCTGACAGGGAGAGAGGGGTATGAGCACAGCTGTGTGCTTTGCTGGGAGCAGTCTGGAGCTTGTGGCAGGAGGTCAAAGTGCCTCTCCTGCCCTTCTCAGCCAACTCTGGCCCAGACAGAGCCCAGCCAAGCTCAGCTTTATGCAGAAGGCATCTGGTGAGRCTGGACTATTATTTTTATATCTTCCCTTCATGCCTGGACACAGCTCTTGCCCCARCAGGGAGGAGAAAAAGGCAATACTGACCAGGTAGCTGATGTAGGGCAGGTACTGGTAGGTGAGGACAGGYTCTCCATACAAATATGCCACATGCATGAGGCAGGCCAGCACCGGTTTGGACACCTGATCTCCCAGCACGGGCCGTTTTTGGTAGATGTTTCCTGTACTCAGGGGACTGTTCTCRTCGCTGCTCGGCACAAACTGCTGCCTGGTCGGGCCTGCCCGGACAACAACACATCAGCAGCTGAAGCAGCAGCCACAGCCAAGCCACCAGCAGGCAGACTGGGGGCACAGCCCACCCTGGGAGCCAGGGAAAGAGGCATTACCAACGTAGCAGGAGGTGAGCAGCCGGAGCAGGTTCCTGGCGATGAAGCGGGACGTGACGGTCGGGCCCAGCTTGGCCGAGAGCCACCTCACCATCTTACAGGCTGTGTCTGCAAAACAACAGCAGTCACAAGGACAGCACCCAGCATGGCACAGATTAGCTATCAGCCACTGCTGCCCCAACCCTGACTCTCAGAGACACATGCAGTGCTGGCCTCTTACCCTGGTTTCATCACTGTCTCCAAGCTGGGACCACAAACACCCCTAAATCTGGACCCATTTCTCCYGAGGCTCTGCCYRACAKCCWGGACACTGTGGCAGGGTCTTACCCAGCAGTATGGTCTGCTCTTTATCATCAGAGTGRTCTGGCAGCTCCTCTCCCTCCCCATCCTCTGGCTCGCTGCAGTCATCAGCCAGGGTGACATCCACAGAGGCCCCCGCAGCATCCACGACCACCGTCAGCTCCGCATCGACCCCCGCGTCCTCGTGCTCCTCTTCCTCGTGCTCCTCCTCCTCYTCCTCTGAGTCCTCGCTCTGCTTCAGGTCCTGGCTGCTGTCCATCGACTTCAAGCTGCTCTTGTCCTTCTGGGAGTCCCCATCTGCAGGCCTGTCCTCGCCCAGGGACACCTCGCTGGCGCTGCTCTTGTCACTCAGCCGGCCGAGGCTGAGCGATTCCTGCTCCTGGGGCTGCAGGGATTCCCCGACGTAGAGGCCGCTCTGGAAGTCCTCCCCCTCGGGCAGGTAGGCCTGGTCGTGGAAGCTGACCCCAGAGGTGTAATCCAGGAGGTCGAGCGCAGCAGAGCCGTGCTCCACGTCCATCTTGATCTCCTCCCCAAACACACACGACACCGGGCTCTCCCCTCCGCTCTCATCGTCCTCRGCCGTGCCCAGGAGGGATTTGCTCTCCTCCCGCGAGCTCTCGATGCCCACGAGGATCTGCAGGATGTGGGGCAGCAGGTTCAGGAGGAAGGACTGCAGCCCCAGGCGCACRATCAGCTGGGCCACAAAGCAGTCTGTGTACAGGTAGAAGCGGCCGTGGCGGGAGCAGGGCGTCTCGTAGGCTCCGATCAGGGGCTTCAGCAGGTATTTATTGGCRTTCTTGGGCCCGAGGGATTTAGCTATGGGTTCAAAGAGGTACCACGCTGCATAGACAGCGGTGTTTTCCTCGGACATCAGAGATAATATGAAGGGCAGAAGAATCTCCAAGCCCTCAGGAGTGATTTCAGAAAGGATTCCCTCCAGCTGCTGCCACAGCTGGAAAACAAGCTCCCGGCCTTGCCCTTCATCCTCGATCTTCTTCGCCTGATAGGTGAAAATGAACTTGTGCAGAGCTGGGAAGTACGTGGGGAAGGGGACGATGGAGCTGAAGGGGCTGAGGAGCTGCGTGGGACAGGGTGGGGGGAGGCCCTGGGAGATGGGYTTGTATTCAAACAGCTGCACCGTGCCCTTGCCCAGCCTGCTCTTCAGCAGCTTCTCCACGGGCACGCTGAGGCGCAGCAGGACGTGCAGCACGTGCTGCAGMGGGGCCGGGATCTCCTTGGGATGGTAACGGCACAGGTTCCTCACCATCAGGAACCGCTCCCGCAGGGACGCGTCGGGCTTCGAGGGACGGAGCCTCGGTGCAAAGATRATCTCAGCCACCACGATGCCCAGGGCTTGCATGTCCCTCTGGAAGAGGTCTGAGAGACCCAAGGGTGGCTCTTCCCATGGCTGCTCCATCAGCTGCATCTCGCTGCTTAAGCCTTTAACCAAGAAATTGTCCAGTTTCTCCAGTTCCTCCAGGGCCTGGAGGGGATTGAAGCCTTCAGGAAGYGTGATCTTCATGTCCAGCTGATCCACAGCCCCTGCCTTGCTCCGACGGAGYGGTCGGACCCCCGAGGATTTGCCATCAGTGGCATAAGAAGGGAGTGTGGAGGGCTGTGCTGGAGGCACAGTGGTACAGGGCTGCTCAGGGGCTCTCCCAGGAGCAGAAATGGAATCCAGGGCTTCCGTGCCTTGCTCCAAATCATCCTCACCAGCCATGGGCTTCTCCCCAGACCAGGTGGTTTCACTGGGAGTAGCCTCCAGGACCAGCCCRTTGACTGCCTCTGTCACCTGGCCTTGGATGTCCTCCAAAACCACAGTCTCCCGGATRTTCTGRAGCAGAGGCCGGGCAATGGCTGGAGCTTCAGCAGGAGTGTAGGCAGGTCCCACCATGCGCCTGGGATGGGGCTGGTCAAAGAGCTGCACGACCCCGTAGGTCGTCAGGTGCGTGTGGTTGTCGACCARGTGGAGGCAGACGTTCTTCTCCTTGACTGCATCCTTCCCCAGCAGCTTGTAGCCAAAGGTGAGGTCAATCCAGTGGTGCAGGTCCTGGGACACCTCCCTGCTCTCCAGCAGCGTGCGGTGAACTTCGATGAACTCCTCGTAGGAGCTGCACCACGAGGGCACATCCAGGTCGGGCATGTCCGGGTGGATGGAGCGGAAGATGGAGGGGTCTGTGTAAAACTCCGGGATGCACTCGTCGGGCGTCCAGCTCTGCATGCGCTCCATGCTGGCTGGGTACTCGTTGGGCTCCCACTGGGACCTCACGTGGCAGCACAGCACAGCCTTGGGCGTCCTGCGGGCCGTGTACACGTAGTAGGTGATATCCGAGAGGACGTCCGAGATGTGATGGGGGACGTGGAGCTGCTCCCCGCTCGACCCCCCCGCAACAAAAGCCTGCTTGGTCATCTCGTAGGTGAAGTCCAGCTGCTTGTCCCCCTTGTTGAGACGGAACTTGGATTTCCTTAGGTCCCTGAAYTTGCCGTTTTTGGTAGTGAAGTCCACCACCCATGGAAGAACCGGGTGGTAATTGGGGTCTCCCATTCTCCTCCCAGCCAAGCTGTTCAGACGCATAAGGTAATCGAAGTTGCTGACCTGCCCGTGCACCCACTGCAACACCAGGTCTCGGAGGTCCTTCTGGCAGGCACTGCAYGTCATCTCCTGCCTCTGCACACAGCTTTGTTCGCTCTCTTGTTCCAGACCACCCTCCAGATTCTCTTCCTCCTGCCCCAGTTCCTCGTAGCTTCTGAAGTTCACACGCAGCCGGCTGCAGAGCTTYTCATCCACAGCCACGTCCCGGAGGGAGAAATCTCCACAAGCCAGACCCGCCTGGTGACAAGCCCTCATGGCCTGCAGCACRTGGAAGAGGAGGAAGAGGATTTTGGCGTGGCTGTTGGTGAGCTTGGCCGGGCTGAATGTCACAACRTCGTGCAGACAGTACTGCACGTAGGGGTAGATGATGTACAGCATGTCGGMCGACTCCAGCAGCGCCTCAGCCTGCAGCACATTGGGGCACGAGGGCACCCCTTTGGCCGTGCTCTCCTTGGCAGGCGACGTGCCAGGCGCGTTCCTGCCCACCTGGAGCACGGGGCAGCCRTAGGCTCTGTGCAGGGCAGCCCTCAGCGCGTCCAGCGCCGGCACCGTGGGCGGCGCGTCGGGGCGCCGGTAGGGCCGCGCGTACAGCCCGTGAGCCCGGCCCCACAGGTTGTGGTAGTTCTGGGTGGCCACGCTGTGCATGAAGCCGTGCAGGCTGTCCTCACTGCTGCTGCACCGCTGCTCAGGGGGCTGCGCCCGCAGCGGGTACCGCAGCCGGGCCTTGCGCAGCCCGTGGATCTCCACCCGCGTCCAGCCCGCCGGGAGCTTCTGCACCGAGTGCTGCAGGAAGGTCCTGAGCTCCACCTCGCTCAGCCCCTCGGGCCGCGGGCAGGCGGCGGGCAGAGCCCGGCGCTCCTTGAGGCTCTGCAGCCATTTCAGCGGCACCAAGGCGGTGACGTGGGTCCTCTCGGGGGCCAGCTGCCGGCGGTCGATGTTCAGGTCCTTCTCCACGCTCTGCAGGAAGCTTTCCATGCTGGGTTCTGCTGGGAGAGAGGAGGCCCGGACAGGCTGTGAGCGAGCAGAGTGACGCAGAAGCACCCTGGCCGTCCCAGCAAGAGGCAAGTCTCACTTCCCCATTGGCACCCGGGTAAAAATAAAGSTGGTTTGAGGGGCTTGGTCGCTGTGCATGTGAGTGGGGGTKGAGAAGGGACCAGCCCTGGCAGTGAGGGACAAGGTGGGACCTCTGCAGCWMGGCAGRGTGATGTGGTGGSGCTTCCRCRGCCCCTGGCAGGGGGACATGATGGGGACACGATGGGACTTGCACATCCAAGTGCTGGGGGAAGGGACATGATAGGASCTCTGCAGGCRYRGGGTTGGTGGGGGMACACACAATGGAACATGCACAGCCAGGGAGTGGGACGTGATGGCACCCTTCATCCCCGGGCTTGACAGACACAATGGGACATTCACAGCCCCAAGAACTGAAAAAGAACATGATGGGATGGAACAGGGGAACATCTGCAGCCCCAGGGTTGCTGGTGGGGACASAACTTGCCGCAGCTGGAAAGGGGATACACGCTGGGATCTCTGCAGTACAACCCCGGTATTGGGAACACAAAGGGATTTCTGCAGTCCCCAGGGCCCCGGAGAGGGGCCACGGGAGAGACACRGAGGATGCTCACAGCAAGGAACACCGAGCCACGGCCACGACCGGCCGGGCAGCCCCGGC
>CADDXX010000217.1:1277511-1315171 GCA_902810485.1 Alauda arvensis
CGTGACGCGGCAGGGCCGTGACGTCAGCGTGACGTCAGAGGCGCCCCGGGCTGTCAGCTGGAGCCGGGCGAGCCGCGCTGACGGGGCAGCCGGTCTTAAAGGGGTCCCCACCCGCCGCGGGCGGACCCCACCGGCGGCAGGTGAGTGGCCCGGGGGGCCAATGCAGCCCCGCCGCCCCAGGACCCTGCCGCCCTCTGCCCCGCGCGGCACCGCACGTTACGGGAGTTGCTGGCCCCATGCCCGTGAGCCGAGCCGGCTCCTCCTGCCGCCACCCGGGCGGTGYCGGGCCTCCGGGACCGGCGGGTGCCGCAGTACCCACACGGGCACACGATCACCACAGCCACGGGCGGCCGGACCGCGCGGGGCCCCTTTAAGGGCGCCGGGGGCTCCCGCAGGGCAGCGCCGCATGGCGCGGCGGCGCGTGGAAGTCACGTGGGTGGGACGTGGCGKCCGCCGATTGGCCTCCCGGCCCTGGCCCGCTGCAATCAGCTGTTACTGGGACGAAGGGCAGGAAAGCGCTTTAAAGGGGCACCGCAACGGAGCCCCTCGCCCCGCGGGGCGGCAGCGGCAGCGCTGGGAGTGCTGGCGGGGCAGCGGGTGAGCGCTTCTGGCCGGGCCGGGCCGGGCCGGGCCGCCGCTGCCTTGCCCTTTCACCCGCCGGCATCCGCGGCGGGCGCGGCCCCTTTAAAGAAGTTGTCCAGTCATCGCGCGGCGCTGCCAAGTCATCGGGGTCAGCCGAGTTCTCGCGGCCACGCCCCCCACGCCCGCTCATTGGTGTGCGCGGCGAGCGCTCACTTCTGATTGGTCGAAGACTTAGAGCAACTTCTCGGAATCGGGGCTGTGTCGCTAGCCCCGGCACAGGGAGGCGCCGCCCGAGGGCGGGCGGGGGCGGCCGGGCCGTGCCCGCCAATGCGCCACGCCCCGCCCGGGGCCGCGGAAGGGTCGAGCCCCTTCGGATCCGCCCTGCCCCCGCCGCCCCTTCACCCGCTTGAAAATGCCAACTCACAGCACGCGGGGCATGCCGGGAGCGCCRCGCCGCACTACAACTCCCGGCATGCCCCGCGGCGGGGTGGCCCCCGTTCGTTCCCAAGGCAACCGCCGCCCKGCCGGGAGGGAGCCGAGCTCTCCTCCGGCGGGGTGGGCGGGTCCGAGCGCTCGCCTCGCTTTCCCATTGGCTGAGCCGCGGATCGCGCCGGGTCGCCATTGGCTGGAGCGGGCGACAATCGGGGCGCGGGGGCGGGCGCGGCGCGCGCCGGCGGTGCCGGCCGGCGATTGGCCCGGGGGCGTGGCGGGGGGCGTGGCCGGGGGTGGCTGCGTCATGACTCCGCCAGCTGATCCGGGACGGAGCCGGCGCGCGGCGGGGGGAGGCGGCGGCACCGGCACCGGGCACGGCCCGGGCGGCACCGGCGGGGCGGCGGCGCCGGCGCTCGGCCAAGTCGGGCCCAGCCCAGCCGCGCAGGTGGGTCCGCCGGTACCGCGCTGGGACGGGCGGTAAGGGTGGTCGAGCCCCGCGCGGCGCCCTCGGTGCTCCGGGGGTTGAGGGGGGCCCCCRCCGTGCCCCGTTGGAGAAGGTCACCTTTCCCCGGGGCAGCGCGGCCATGGGGGTTGCGGCACGGCGCGTCCTTCGCCGGGCTCCGCGGCGCCGTCTGGGCCGGGCGGCCTCGCCCCCGGTGTCGGTGGGGCGGGGAGRGGGGGGTTGGGRCCGGGGCCCGTGCGCGGCTCCCGCKCCGGGGAGTCCCGGTGGRGCGGGCGGGGCTGCGGCCGGGGCCCCCCCTTGACGGGCGGTGGCCGCCCCGGGGGTGACCTTCACTCCGGGACCGGACTGGGCAGACTTTGACCCACGGCCGCTCCCCGCCGTGGGCACGGAGCGGAGCATCCCGGGCAGCGGAGGGCCGGGAGGGCGGCGGGGTGTCCCGGGGGGAGCGGAAGGAGCGGCTTTGCCGTGGAGCGGCGTGGGGGGAGCTGCCTCCGTTCGTAATGAGGGGGGAGTTGGTTTTACCGGGAGAAGAGGCACTGGGGGAGGGGGAGGTGACCCGGTTATACCGAGAGAGGGGCACCAGTTGGGGGCACAGCGTTTTTTTTTAGCGGCGTGAGCTCCCACCGGGGCCCTTCCCAGAGCCGCTGGGGTCTGTCGGKGCTGAGAAGGGTTGGGTGGGAGCCCTGTTACCGACAGGGCCCCCCATCGTCGGCCCCCGGTGCTGGCGGGGCCCGCCGTGCCGGCGGGGCCGGTGGCTCCAGCGGCGGGTGCTGATTCACGGGCCGGCGGGGGTGGAGCAGGGCCGGGACCAGCTCGCTGGAATCCGGACCAGATGTACCCGGCACGCCAGGAATGCTCGGCATCCCCGCCGGGCCCCGCCGCCGCCGCTGAGCCCCGGCCACCGGCCCCGCACCGAAAGCCCCGCGGCTCTCGCCGCAGCACCCACCGGGGTCCGGCCTCCCCCGCYGCCCGCCCGGGCCTGGGGCCAGCCGGGGTCCCCGGTGCCTTCGGGGTGCCGCTGGTGGGAGGATGCTGTGGTGGCTCCCCGGGGATTTCCCATCTTTCTCGTTGCCGTCTGTCCCCCATCATGCCCGGTTTCCCGGGGGGGTTCCCAAAACTCGATTCCCAGCAGCCAAAGCGCTGGATGTTGTAAAACAGGGATTTTTCCYGGGCCGAGGGAAAAGCAGTGGGGTCCCAGACCAGCCCTGGGGTTGGCGTCCTTGCCTTCCAACAAAACGACTCAGAAAGGGGCTGGGCTGCCCGAAATTCCCCCGCCAGTGGCTTGGCAGCAGCCGCCTTACAAAGTGTCTTCCCCGTCAGGAAGTGGCTGGCTCCCGTCCAGGTGGGACCCTGCCAGCGCTGATGGATGCCCGAGGTGAGCCCTGGGAACGCTGTAACCCCTACCTGCAGTGGCCTCCCTGCTGCGGCCACCGGGCCCTGCTGGAGCAGGTTGCCTTATCTCTTGTTTTCCAGCAGAAATGGCCTTGGGTTTCCCTGCCTGTCGCTCGTGGTTTAGGGCTGGCTGCAGGTGCTGGAGCTCACGCACTGCCCGCTTTGGGAGCAGGGAGGGATGGGGAGAGTTGAGCTCAGAGCTGCTTTGGATTCCCTTCCATGGGGGACATCCCTGGGGAGAGGACAGAGCGATAGATCAGTGTTGGGATGAGGCAGAGAAGCTGCTGTGGGTGACAGATCAGCTCAGCACAGTTCAATCCTGGCTCTGAAATGTGTGTTCCCTTCCCAGGTGCCGCCGTGCCACCCTGCTCCTGGCTAACCAGCACCAGTTCTTCAGTGGCAAGCTTTATGTCCTTCTCCAGTAGCTAAAGCTGCCAGTTGAAGAACTGTTGAATGTAGCCACTCTCTTCTCGTCACTGGACTTTGGACGCCAGCCAGAGCCGTGCCTTGAGCGACTGGGATGAGCCACWCTGCAGCGTCCTGTGGATTGGAGGGCTGAGGATGAGTCCAACCAGGATGAAGAAAGTCTCCTCAAAGCCTCCCRACAGAGCCTTGGCTGGAGGATTGCCAGGCAGCCCTGGCAGCGGGGCTGTCAAACTGTGTCCCCCCCTCAGTGGGGTGGCACTGAGCTGGGAGGTGACTGGAGGAGACTGAGAGAAGCATTAAACGTTGTTTTGCTCAACTGTTCAGTTKTAGGAAGTTTGTTGTCTGGCTCAGGTGGGAAGATGGTGGGGGCTGCAGACCCTGGGGGGCTCACAGCACCAGAGCTGTGCCCACAGCTGATGCCACTCTGGGCTCTGTTGATCCTTCAGGTGCCTTGGGTTTGTCCTGAGCCAAAGGCTGGGCGTAGCCCACAGGTCTGACCAGCTGCTGAGCTCAGGAGCTGSATTAATCCTGCAACATGCCAGGCAGTGGGATGGAGCCTGGGGAGAGGGCTGGCTCCACACCCACGCTGCCCTGCTGYGGGCCGGGCGCGGTGGGGCCGGGCCACTGGGCCAGGCTGACTCAGGGCCGAGTCACACTCAGCTCTGGATGCCTGTTCCTGGAACTGCTGTCCCTGAGAGGCCCTGASTGCTGCTGGCCCCACAGCACTGCCARCATTCCAGGTGTTTTGGAGCTRGCAGCACTCAGAGGGGCTGTGGGGAGCTTTATTGGGCTCTTCCACGGGCCRGGCTCTGGCTTGTTGGTGAACAGAAGCAGAAGACTGCCCCAGGAGGAACTTGGAAGCTGCTCTCCAGGGCTGGAGAAGGCCCTGCTTTGCACTGAGTGAGAGGGAAGCTCCATGGCCCCAGCAAGGGCTCCAGGGAGTCTCTGCACTCCAAGGCTTTCCCATGGGACTGCTGGGACCACCAGCTCCCAGGCTGGCTTGGTGAATGGGAATCAAGGGGAGTGTGCAGGCATTGCTGCTCAGGGCCTGCCAGAAAGAGCGTGGCTCATCCCAGCTCCGAGGGCGGGCAGGGAGGAACAGCCCTGTGCTGAAATGTCTGCACAATCTCAACTTCATCTGCCTGCCCAGGCTCCAGCTGCCCAAGGCAGGGCTGCTCCCAGATTCTGGCACCCAGCAAAGCACAGAAAGTGGCCTGGTGTCCATTAAGTGGTRGAAGTAGAATAAATCTGTTGTCTTGGGGTCTTTCCTTCTTACATAAAGCTGCTGTGCTYGGTGTGTTCTTGCTGATGGTTACAAGAAGCTGAGTTTCTTTGGGGTGGTTGTCACCCAGAGGGAGTGGGACTGCTGAAYGCCCTTGGATCAGTTCCTCCAGCTTGAGGCAGAGCCTGTCTCTTCCACCACAGCTGCCCTGCTGCAAGTCCATGCAAAACAGCTGGCACCTGCTCAGTGCCCAAGATGTTCTGGAGTGCATTGAGGGGCAGAAAGTCATGTTGGGGAGGGGGGGTGGAGGGTGCCTGGGGGCAGGGAGGAGCAGCTCCTGGGCCATGCTCCCCCTCTTCTGCAGCAGAGTGATCTGTATGAGAGCTGTGTGCTCCATGTGCCTCACAAATCTACATGTTCCCTGTCATGAAGGAACAACCTGTGCTACTGCTGAAACCCAGCTCTTTCCTGGTTAAAATATGGCTCTTTCAGAGCAAAGAGTTGCCCTGAGCAGAAGCACCAAACCCGTGGGGGTCAGGAAATGCAAAACGTTGTACTTCAGGTCAGATTTATGTGTGAGGTGCCAGAGGACAAGTCTGGGTGTTTAACCCAAAACCAGCACTGCAGTATCTCACTGCTGAGCAGAGGGCTCAGGCTCTGGCTGTCCTGCACTTCATGGCAAACCCGAGGGCATTTGGGCTGTCAGTRAGTGTCCCTGTGGGAACTTGCCTGGCTCCTGGGACTTACCCTTCCTCCTGCACAGCCCCATGTGACTGGTGAGTAAGTGCAAGGTTTCCTGTAGAAAGCACAACCTCCCTGTTGGCCTTGCAAAAACCTAGTAACTCTTTCCTCCAGCATCTGGCCACCTCCTCCAAGCACCCAGCATGCAGGGRCACAGCAGGAAAGGCTGGAGCTGGGATTTCTCTGCCAGAGGCTGGCTGCTTGCTGTGGCAGCTAATGCAATATTCCAGACAGCAGTGACACTGCCAGCAGGTGCTGCTGGCCCAGAGGTCGGGTGGCATCCCTCTGTCCTTAGGGGGCAGGGTATTCTGTGCAAGTTCCTGCACACAGCCCACCTCGCTCCCTGCTGGGAGAGCAGCTTGTCTCGGTCACAGCTCCCCTTGCTGGGAAGATGTGTTTTTGCAGAGGAGAAGGTCAGCGTGACCGGTGTGCTAAATGAGAGCTCCCTGCCAACAGGGAAGGAACAGGAGGAGCTGGTGCATCTCTGGCTGGTGCATCTGTGCAAGTGTGGTGGCTGCTGCCAGCTCAGACCCTCAGCTGAGCCCCGGGCCATGGGCATCCTCATCCAGCACAGCACCAGCTCTGCTGAGCTTTGCCCAGCACAAGTGGACAGCCAAGGGCTGTCTGCAAACACAAAATGCAGGTGCTGKGTTCAGCTTTGCTGATGGTTTTATTGCTCCAKGGTGGGAGGATGTGTGTGCCTCACAAGGGGCACACACCAAGCTCAGCTTTGTGCCAGCAGGGGGATGTTGCCAATGTCACAGGCCCTGGAAACAAGAGGTAGGTTGATTTGCAGTGACTCCTCTTGGTTTTGTGGCTCTGCTGACATGGGGAACAGCACAGAGCCACCTACCAGCTCAGTCAGGATGTCACTTACTCTGCTTCTTCTTTGGAGATTTGTTTCCCCAAGTACAAAACTTCTGCAATCAGRGACACCATGGGGTCGCAGTTCAGGCTGGCAGCTGCAGTCACATGGCCATCCCTGGAATGGAAAGAGGAAGAATGGGGATCTTCTCCRTGYACAYAGCTCAGCACAGCAGCATCCCCGGGGCACAGTGGCCAGGGAGCAGCTGTATTTCAGAGGGCTCAGGGCAGGGTGGCTGCTGCTGCAGCATGCACAGGGACTCGTGGCAGATTGCCTGGCACTGCTGGGAGCTGGGCACCRAGCCTGGGAGCAGTGGGGCAGGGGGAGAGATGTGTCCCAGGCTCTCTGCCCAGCTGGTGTCATCATTTGAGTTCATTCTCTTCTCCTTCCCTGCTCTGCTTTGGTTTTCTCTGGTTCAGCACCCAGCAGTTGCCTTTAGTGCACAGCCAGGAGATGTGGAGCCTCTGTGGGATCTCTGCAGGCTGTGAGAGAGAAGACTGTGCCCCAGGGCATGGACTGGCCAYGAATTCACTCACCTGATGTAAAAGAKCAGGAATTTCTGTTGCTCCAGGCTKCCCTTYAMAACAGTGTCCGTGTAYCCCTTCCCACAGCCTGTGAGAGAGAGCCAGCTCAGGGAGCCCTGGCACAGCAGTTGCCACCCATCCCACCTCAGAGCCAGTGTGGGCAGGGACAGAGGGGACAGGGCTGGGACAGGGCTGGGGAGCAGACATGAGGGCCCTGAACAAACAGAACTGACTTTGAGCCTTTCCTTGGTTTGGAGAGGGAAGTTCTTTTCTGTGACCTCTACGCCACTGGAGATCAGCAAAGTACAAGAGCTCTGGGTGACCTCCAGACTCAGGGCTCAAACTCACCAYGGCAGCCAGTCCAGAGCTTGAGCTGCTTCAGGTGAACTCTGCAACCACGGTGTGTTTACAAGCCCCAGACCCAGCTGGTGGGAATTCCTCTGCTCCCCTCTCTCTGCCCCTTCCTACCTGCATAGCGGATGCTTTTCCCGAGCAGCGTGGTCCAGAAGTAAGGAACAGTGTGCAGCTCCTCCCCTCTCTTCAGCATGTTTAAAGCAGCACAGTGACCTGTGATGGACCAACACAGAGAATGCTCTTCTTACAGGTCCTTAAAAATTGTTCCCTGTCCCATTCCCTTCTGGAAGGGAGCTGGAAGTGGCTGTGCCCTCACCATGGGCCTCTGCCACTTGCTGGTGGTGGATGCTGGACCTGTCCCCACCGAGCAGCGCTACCGGGAAGGTGACCACGTCCCCCGCGGCAAAGACATTCGGGATGTTCGTTTGCATGTGCTAATGGGACAAAAGGCAATTAGTGCAGCGATCAGAGGGAAGGAGTGGGGTGCGGGCTGGGRTGCTCAGCTGGCACTCACCAGATTCACCAGGATGGCACCTTTGTCGTCTCTGGCAATGGAGGTGCCCTTCAGAAACGCTGAGCTGGGRGTTGACCCTGCGGGGAGAGGAGCAGGGATGAAATGCAGCGAAGCTCTGCAGGGACAGGGAGGAAATTTGGCCTCACAGTTCCTGATCCTGCTCGGAGCAGAGCACCTGGAGCAGTGACCTGTGCTCGGGCTGGTGCTGAGCCACTGCAGGGGCAATCAAACCAGGGCCCAGGACACAGCGTRCTCTGRTAGTGCAGCAGGGACCTGTGGAGCTCAGCAAGAGCCAAAGGCACAGAAACAGTGKAACCAGCTCCTTTCCTCCTGCCAAGTGTGYGCTCATGGGCTGCTGTGACTTTTCCAGGTGTTTGGGGCCAAGAGGAAGGGCTGGATGATAACAGGGTGGGAAAGAGACTGCAGGGAATGGTGTCCTGGAAATGAACTGTGCTGCCCTGGGCTTGCTGGATTGTTCTCCCCTTTSCCAAAGCTGCCTCCCTCTCCCAGCTGGGGTCTCTTACCTATTCCCACCACCACCACATCTGCAGGGAGATGCTCTCCGTTGGCAAGAACAGCCTCTGTGACCTAGGAAAGAAGGAAGGATCAATAATAAAGAGTTAAAACCTCTGTCCTAATTCCCACAGCCTCCCTGCTGCTTTGCTCTTTGCTGTCTTTTTTCTTCCCCGGGTTGGGATCACCTTGTCCAACTGATGTGTGTTGCTGGGAATGTAAAAGAAAATCACGCTGTTGTCACTGGGATTGGAACACTCACTGGTGCCCTCTGAGCCCAGAGCTGTGCTCAGTGAAAAGGAAGGGAGGGTCTAGACATGGGAGAGGAAAGCCTGATGTAGGCACTGAGTTATATCTCAACTTGGGCTTTTTTCCCCTAAAATTTGCAGTTCAGGGGATGACAAAGGCAAGACTGACCTTCCCATCCTTTCCTTTCAGCTCACAGAGTTCTGTTTTCATGTGGAACTTCACCCCTTTATTTTGCAGCATCTGAAAAGGATTGGTTTGAGTATTCATTAGGAAATTCCAGGCTATAAAAACAGCTGTACCCAGCCAAAACCCRGGCAGGCAGCTCTGCTGCTGCTCCAGGCTGCAGGGAGGTTCCATTTGTATCCCTGSCTGGTGCAGGCAGCCTGGAAGTCTGGCTTTTCTCTGCAGTCCTCGTCAGGACTGATGTGTGAGCTGGGTTTGGGGTGAAGAATTGATGTGTGTGGGGAGGAAGACTGGGCCCAGCCGTGTGTGCAGAGCTCGTGGGTGAGCTGTGGGTGAGGACAGAGGCTGGGCATGCAGAGTTATGACTCAGCACAGGGGCGAGGTTTCCTGGGCTGATGTGGATCCCTGGGCTGCTGGGATTTCATGTGTTCTCCATCCCAGAAACGAGCCCCAGGTTCTCCTCACCTTCATGGCAACACCTCCAACCTGAGGACCCAGGGCRTGCTGGAAGGGGAACTCCTCTCTTTCCACCACTGAGATGCTCCCAGCCTTGTCTGAGAGGAAGGCAGCCACCTCCATTCCTGCAAGGAAGAGGCATGCCCAAGGTAAGCCTGCTGCAAGCATGAACCTGCACCCTTGGAAACCTTCTCCCCTTCCAGGAGAGCAAATCTGATGTGCTGCCAGTGCTGAACTGCTTTGTATGCATTTCTGGGCTGAGGTATTTATCTCCCCCCATTCTTYGTTCTCCTGGACACAGACCTGGTTATTAGGAGATGCAAAGAATAGCTCCTGGTAATGTGCAAAATAACTCCCTTCCTGTGCCTTAGCCCCTTGTTTTCCCAGTGCTTCTGGGGAATCCAGCTCCTCTGGAGGACAGTGACCTTTTCATAAGGCACATTTCCCTCTGTCCATGTGTAGCAATTGTTTATAGCTCTCMAAAGTTTCTGGCTATCAGAGGAAAGAATGAGTGTGTGCTGCATAACACACACCCCCAGCAGCTCCAGGGAGGATCCCAGCCGGGTTGAAAAGGAACATCCCTTCCCTGAGGGCCTCCAGTTAAAGTGCACACCCAACTGAAGGGGGTTTGGAGGCTCTCACTGACGGTTTGACACCCACTCCAGCCTGGTACCTATGAATGAAGCTCCTACAATCACCACATTCTTCCCAGTTGCCAGCTTCAAGACCTTGCTGGACTCTTCCGGGGTTTGGACTGTGCAAATGTTCTGCAGGTCTGCACCTGGGACTTGGAGGAAACCAGCGCTGAAAGAGAGAGAATCCAGAAGCATCTCATGATATAAATGAAACAGAAAGGATGGGAAGGGAGCACAAACCCACRGCTGTGTCATTCCATTCTGCCCTTTCATGTCATTTCCTGCCTCCACCTCTACATCCCAGTGTTGTCCTGCCCCAAACCCTGTGTGTGGCAAACACTCTGTGCACTCACTGGCTGCCTGTTGCAATGAGCAGCTGGTGGTACTTCTGAGAGGAGCCATCCATGAAGTGAACCCTCTGCTTCTGGAAATCCACTGACACTGCCTGCAGGAGAGAGGGGGCACAGAGCAGACAGGTGCCTCTGATCCACACTCTGTCCTGCCTGTGCCTGTGTGCCTCTTTTCTGGGCACTCAGGTGAGATCAGGGGTGCTGGGGTCCTCTCCCACTTCCCACAGGTCCATCCATGGATGCACAGGTCAGTGTTCCACCCTCCCCATGGCAGGAACAGCATCACCCACTGAGGACTGAGCTCAGCTGCTCTGGTACCTCTTTCTCTGTCCAGAACTCTATGTCCCGAGCCCTGAGGAACTCAGGTTTCCTCAGGTAGACRTCCTCAGGTTTCAAGTTCATTTCCTGGAAACACAACAAAAAACATGAAATGAAGCATTTCTTAGAGGCAGCAATYTYCCTGAAGTGTTTCTTGTGGAGTCAGTTTGTAAAAGAGGTGAATTTTGCATCACAGCTCCCCACACTGCCCCATCCCCACCACCTTGTGCCCACCTCAGAAAGACCATCAAGTTTAATGGGAAGAATTCAAAATAAGGAGATAAAAACATCAGCTTGTGTTGACTCTGACCAAAGACTTCTGTGAGGAAAAGGATGTTTTCCTGGAAATAACACCCCTATTCCTTTTGGATGCCTCAGCACTCCTGCTGTGCTCCACTGTCCCTGGCCCTGAGTGTGGCCCATGGCACAAGTTCTGCCCTTGTCTCACACCAACCTTGCTCAGTTTGGACTTGTCATAGGGAACGTGCTTCTCCTTGGTGGCCATGATGATCCTGCCAGTGAACCCCTCCTGGCGCAGAGTCTCTGCACACACCAGGGCAGCCACACCTGCAAGAGATGCTCATCTCACCCTCTGACACTCACTGTGCAGGAGGAGGAGCAGGTCAGTCCTCCCTGGAGAGGAGAGTGGCAGCTCCCAGCGTGTGTGGAGGGGGCTCAGATCCCTTCACTGACCTCCCCCCAGCAGCAGCATCGTGTGCTTGTTGAAGAGGCACCTCCTGCTTGTGTCCTTCACCCTCAGGCTGCTTTCCAGGTCCTGCAGCAGAATGTAAAATGCTCGAGTCATAGGCAGCCCAAGGTGCTGCCTGTGCTCAGGGACAGCAGGTAAGGTCAGTACCTTCTTTCTTGCTGTAATAAACACCTTCCCAYCTTCCACTGTTACCTGAAGGAGGGAAAGGAGAGGTTTTTTRAAAGCTGCATCCATGAGGTTGTGGTAGGAGCTCTCCTGGGAGATCCTGGTCCAGTGTGCCATCTGTCTCTGACTCTGAKCTTGGATGTCACATGATACTGAGGAGCTCATGAGCTTTTCTCCTCATCCTAAGAGCACTGAGGAAGAGCTGTAAATCCTCTTTTTCCTTCCCAAAGCACTTGTGCTGGCTCTGAGGAATACCAGGATCTATGGCATCACCTTTGATTGAAAGGAGCTTTAGGGCAGGGATTTCCATAATCCCAAGAAATCATCCCAAGRACCATCCCTTGTGTTGAAGCTCTGAGTGACAGAGCTGTGGTCAGGGCAGGGGGCTTGTGAGAGAGAAGGAATGTGAGAGAGGACAAGAAGTCACCTTAAAGCAGGAGATACAATCCAGAGCAGGGTATTCCTCAATGTCTCCAGTCCTGATGTTAAAACAGGCCCCGTGCCAGGGGCAGCGCAGCCTCTCCCCTCTCAAGACCCCTGCAAGAGAACCCCCAAGCTGGGCATTGAGAACCAACCTCCCCAAGGTGGTTTTTCCCCACCCCTGCCCCGAGCTGGGGTTACCTTTGCTCAGTGGGGCACCGTAGTGGGGACATTTGCTGCCTAGGGCACTGAATTCCTTCCTGTTCCTCACCAGCAGCACWGGGTAGCCAGCCACCATCACCTCCAGGAGCCTGGGGGAGAGGTGCAGAGGTGGGCACAGAACCATCTCAACCCCCACACCACCCCCAGGCACTCACTGTCCATCCCCAACGTCGTCCTCCCTGCAGACCTCTTCAGTGATGGTGTCCTCGCTGTCCATGCTGTGTGCTGGGAGCAGATTGATGTCAGGCACTCAAAGGGCCCCAAATTCCTGATGCAGCAGCAAAATGACCTTTAGCTGGTGGGAAACACCCCTTTTTTAGCTTTGTGTCCAAACCCAACACCCACTCCTCTGCCCTTTTCTCCTCTGAATTAACCCACTTCTCGTTCCCAGCCCYGTGTCCAATTAAACTGAGCTGCAGCACAGGCTGAGTGAGCAGAGGTGGTTAATGGCTCTTGTAAACAAATACAATTATTTATGGGGAGGTGCTGCTGCTGTAGCCCATGTCTCCCTCAAATTGGGTCTAAAGAGATGCTTCAGCCTCTCCAAAGCCTCTCCAACATTAATGCAGAGATGTTATTCATGGTAATTGCCATGAAAGCACTAATGCCTGCCCAAAATGCCTCCTGGGCTAGAAAACAGCCAACCCCCTTGGTTCTCAGTGCTCTCCCTGCCTTRGCAGTCATTGTGAGGCTGATTAGGAATCTCCCTCTCTATTTTGGAGGGGGAAAAAAGYAAGAAATGGAGCAGGGGAAGGTAATTCAAGGCAGATTTTGGTGCAGGGTGGTGACACGCTCCTGCAAATCCCCCCTGCACCACTTCCCTTATCCCAGGTTCTTCAGGAGAAGCATCAGTGGGTACTCACCTGGTCCTGCCAGAGGGGTTCAGGCACCTGTCCCCCAGGTCAGAGAGCCACCACTGCTTCTGTCTGTGACTTTCTGCTGTGAGGTGCCACCCTGGTGTCTCAGCACAGCTCTGCCTGCTGCCAGCCCACGGCTGCTGATGCTCTCCCCACRTTGCACAACGTTCCCATCCATCAGGAGATGCAGCTCCTGGAAGTGGCACCTGCCAGGGAGTTTTATCTGATTTCTGCAACTGGCCTGCGCCTAATTAAAGGTATTTTGCTGGGGTTCAGAGTTGCAAAAGAATTGAGGGCACATAGGAATTATGGCACAGGYGTGGTGTGAAGATAGGGTGCGTCACGAGCAGAAACTCAAGGGGATTCAGTGACATCCCCWKRTCCCTTCCCACCAYCCCTTTTCACGATGGAAAGCACTCCAGCTCAACTCAAGGTATTTTTGCAGCACTTTGAAATGGTATTGCTACTTTTTCTACATTTCAACAACATTCAAAATTCTTTAATTTGATCTTTTGGATTTTTCTCCGTGGATTTTAAGGAACGTGAAGTTGTGCCTCACATCCCAGCCCTGCTCATGGTTCAGTCACTGATGTCCAGGCACAGGATSCCATCATCCCTTGGCCYGTGAAGGATGGCTTGGAGCAGGGTGCTGCTTGCTGGGCTATTTTTACAACAAAGTGGGAGTTGCAAAAAATCGGGAGTAACACCTACACTGTTTGTGTTTCCTCTTGTTCTTATCTCTATTTCACAGTCAAGATGTTTCACAACTCAAAATATGCCTCAAAAATTAAGGGGGGAAAAGTTACCAACAGCGTGCTTCCATCATCTCCCTTGCAGAGGCAGGAGATCCACAGGGATCAGCTCCCTGCGGSCAGCACGTTCCCAAATCCAGCAGCAGGGGGGATAAAAATCCTCTGGWGGGYATGACCCGGAGAASAAGGCACGTGCAGGATGCTGGATGAGTGCAGGCTGGATTATTTGAGGAGCAGTTCARTTCCTGGGACCCTTTAAGCCATGAGCTTCCTTTCAGAGCAGGACACCAGGGCACTGCCATGTCAGGACAACCCCGGCCCACGGGCTCTGCGCACCCACGATGGGCACAGGAACGAGGGATTTTCTCACAGCACCAATGAGCAGCTTCTGGGCTCTGCCCTGCTGGCCAGGAGCCTGAATGTGAAGCAATTTGGCTGCCAAACATCCGTATTTAAACTSGCTGTAATTATTCCCCAGAAGCGCGTTCCCACGTGGAGGAGCAGCAGCCCTCGCGGAGCGTTCTCTGACTCAGCAGAAATCACTGGAAAACCTCTGCTCAGGGATGGGAATCTGCAGTGAACAGGCAAAGGGGCAGGCACAGAGGTGTGCAGCTGTGGGGTGAGGCAGGTGGGGCTTGATTCTGTGCAGGGAGATTTGCACTCCAGRGCTGAGCTGCAGATTCAGCTGCTGGATGCAGCCGAGCMCCCAGGAGAGGCTTCTGTAAAGTGCAAAGGAAAGGGCAAAACAAAATGCTTGACAGAGGCAAAGACGATAGAATGGATATTTAAAAGGTGATAGACAAAGGATACAAAGTGGGAAAGGGCTTTGGGTGTCGGAGAGAAGGTGGGGGTTGGCTGCAGGGATGTTGGTGTGTGTCAGGAACACACAATGTGCCCTCGAGGGACTGGGATGGCATTGGAGGCAGATTTTCAAGAAGATGCTCTGTAAATTTCTTTTTGGCCCTTTTTAGGTAAACCAGAGGTGGTTGCTCGGAGGGTTTTAGATATTAGCACAAGTCAGGATTAAACAAAGGAAGGAAGAGAGGAAAAGGAAGTGGTGCTCTCAACCACAAACAGAGCCCAGGTGGGATCAGACATWTCTGAGCAGATCTGCCACCCACATTGGTGCTGACTCACACGAGCTGCTGAGCTGACCTTGGATTTGATTAGATACCTTCACTTCTGCTGTGTCTCCCCAGTGCTGCTGGCCCTCCAGAAAACTCAAGTTTAGAGGCAAGAATTTAAGGGGTGTACCTTTCCTGCCTTCAAGTTCCCACCACCGTCAGCTGGAGTAGCACATTTTTTTCATACCGTGGCTATGTGGATTCATCATTTTCCCACCTTTTTCCCAGCTCAGGGCCCTTCCCTGCTCTACCAGACCCACTGATTTTARCAAGCAGCACCCACAGGGTCAAATCATACATGACAACAGCCAAATCATAGGAAAACTGCTCAGCTGCAGGAAGAGGAAGCGAGGTGAAACCTGCAGCAGAGCTGAAGTGATTAATGGGGCACTGCTCTCAGAACAGCTTGGTTTGTGATATTAATAACGAGAGAATTCAGGAGGGAACCTGTTCCAGGCTGCAGAGCCAGCAGCAGCAGGAGATGCAGTGGGGAAGCTCCTGTGCTTGGATTTGTAAAACAGGAGGAAYTGAGTGGGCTCAGAGGGTGTGATGCTGAACTGGGTGTAGGGGCTGGGATGTGCTTCCACCTTGGAGGAKTCATTCTTAACCTGTCTGAAATGTAAAAAAACCCCCATGTAGTCATAAATGCATCATGATGTAATCATAAAGCACATGCATATTCATCAAAATTACTTAAGCTTGAGACTGATGAATTAAACAGGGAAAAAATGTTTATCCCACAAGGGAAGAAGACAAGGAAAAGGAAATATTTAGTGGGAATCAATTTGCTTAGAGGGCAAGAATAATTATATGTGGTGTTTCACGTTTTCTTCCTAAGCATTCATGTCTGRTGATGGTGAGAGATGGGACACAGGCCTSGCAGACAGCTGGCACCACCTCACAGTGAACACTGGGAAAGGAAAGAAGGAACCTGAAACCTTTCTAATAACAGCACATCAACAGTTCAGAAAGTCAAAACACTTGGGGCATGGCAGCTGCTGGAAGCAGAGGAGATGTGCATGCTGCTGTGCTGGAAGGGGATTTGCCAGTCAATGGAATGTTGTTTATCCCATGGCATACCTGTGCAGCTGGAGTGAGGAGAGAGCACATCCTTTGTGCCACTGGTTCATGACAGATGGCCCAGCCCAAGCCCTTGAGAAACAGCTGAGCCTGCAGCATCCTTAGGGACACTGTTGTCAACACAGGTTTCACCAACAAGTCCCCTGTGCCAAGTCCTGAGGGGGAAAAATATCCTTCCAGTCCTGGGAAAAAAGGAAGAAGGCCAAAAGAAGAGCATCCAGACCAACCTGCCCTGGGGTCATTTATTGTGTGGGYAAAGCAGGCTCTGCCTGGGTGGTTTGGGAACATTCCCACACGCCAGGCTGCAGCTGCTGTGCCCAGTCTGCACTGGGTATCTGGCACCAGAACGTGCTGGCTCTGTGGAGCTCCCAGGAGACATTGTATTCCAGGAATGGTCTCAGGAAGGATGAGCAGCCTGGGCAGCAGAACACCTGCAGGGCTGGCCAAAGCACTGTGGGGTGGAAGGAAAACCCTTCCCTCAGGAGTGAGAGCTTGCAGACATGGGCAGGCTGTGGTGCAAGCGCAGATGATTTCCTCTGGCAGATGAGTTCAAGTCCTGAGGTCAGTGGTAAAGTGCTGCACATTTTGGCATTTGTTGCCTTAAATTCTGGAGCTGCTCACCACACTCACAGAGAGTAAAATCCCTTTCTCCCACGTCCACAGCAAGTTCTACCTGGAGAATATCCATCTTCCACATCAGGAAGGTGTTCCTGGCTGGAAGGAGTGGATGCTCAAGTTTGAATTGATTTCAGCTCTCTCCACAGCTGCCTCTGCAATGCTTTGCCATGCAGAACCTGCATTTTGCACAGTAGATCCTTTCATAAGTGTGAAGTTCCAGACTTCCTGAATGGAGATGTGGATATATAAAGCATTCCTACATCATCTGACTTCTTATGGCCTMAGCAGACAGAGTGGTGACACAGTTTAGAGAGGGATGGAGACAACAGCTAATTAAAGTTTGGAAGCCAAGCTGYTTGATTTGTTTTGAGCTCTTGGACTCCTCAGATTACTTCAGGTGTGAGCCAGGTCTGGCATTAGGTGAGCAGATGGGTTTTATGACTCCCTGGATGCAGAGAGGCAGATTAAGGGAGGGAAGCTTTGCAAAAACAGAGCATGACTTGTGCCTGGCTCCCACATCTGTTGGCTCTGCTGAGTCCTCTGTGGCATTTRGGAGCAGAGTGGGCTCCTCCTTAAGGGATGGTGGAAGTGCAAAAACACACCCAAACCACTCCCCAGGAGCTGGGGATCATCTGGGGGGAATAGATTTCAGCTGGCAGAACTCCTGTGGTGGATTATCACCAAACTGCCAGCTTTTTATTGYGGAAAATGGGTTCTATCTCTCMGATGTGCTGCAGAGAAACTCCAGCCTGCAAAAGGGAGACAAAAACGATTGTCTGGCTATTGAATAAAACTCTGTACCCTCGAATTACACCCCGACTGCTGCTGGAAAGCCCCCAGTATGGRATTAGCCGTGGTGTCCGTGGCATTAGGGGATGGACCTGGGCACGTCCTTGCCGGTATCTGCAAGGAGTCCCCGGCCCTGCTGGGAGCAGGCAGCGGCAGCCACCCGGCACCAGGCTGAGCTGCCTCCCCGCAGAAAACGAGGTCGTTTGGGGACAGCCGGAAAACTTCTGGAAATCTGGGTGAAAAAGGCAGTATCTCCAAATAAGGTGGGAATGAGGAATCCCATCGGATCGGGCTCCCGSTTCTCCAGCGGGCGTGCGGGGACCTCTTGTGGCAGCCGCGCCCGAGAGCTCCCGTCCCTGCCCCTCCGTCCGGGTTCTTTTGGGACAAGCCTGGCCCCCGAGCCTGTGGCGTGTGGTTGAATATTTGGCCTGATYTGGTGTCAGGGGACTTGTTTGCAACTGGGCTTGGAAGTCTCCGGTTCCAAATCCGCCCCCGGTTAATGCCATTGCTTGCAGAGGAAGGAAGACRAGGAGAAAAGGCTGGAATCGGGGTGGTAAGAAACTGCAGCTCAATGGGAAGTCCTGGTAAAATTAAATCAAATCTGGGCTAAAATGACCCAAAAAGTAGTTTATATGTAACTGTCGGTAGTGCTCTAGCAATGGGATCAAAGTCCTTGAACCAGAGGCTCAATTAATCACGGCTTAAATTCCTCCCATGCAGAAGTGGTAGGTAAAAGCTCTCCAGCCTCCAGAAACATTTTAACTATTCCTGTCCCCGAGCCCGGCTGAACGTTCATCTTCAGGATAAACACATCACAAAAGGAGGAGCCCCTGGGGAAACGGGGCTGGACTTGCAGGCGTTCCACGGTCTGGGATTTTCCCTGCCGGCAGGTGAAGGGCAGAGCTGTCACCAGGGAAAGGGGCAGTCAAGATTTTTTGAGGCTAAAMCACCGCAGATGACTTCTCATTCGGAAACCGGCTCTGTGCAATTTTATACTCAATTAATTGTTAAATGATTTTTCYCCTCAGTGGCCTGAGCAGCCCAGCACGTCTCCAAGGCACGGCTCTCTTTTCTCAGCACATCTTATGCTGAACAAAAATGTCTTTGCATTTGGTCTTCTCAGTAACAGATTAGCCTGTGTGATCCTTTCAGTCCTAATACACGAGATTATTTTAAATCCCCTGAGCACTCAGGGCTGCCTATTACTTCAGACAGTGTCTCGTAACGTAACTGTTATGAAAGTGCATTGTCTTGCCTGGCTTTTAAGCAAATTTGTGCAGCATGAATAGATGTTTTCCTAGCAGTTGAGACTATCATAGAAACACAGAATCGTTTAGGTTGGAAAAGAACCTCACCCGTCTCCCARTTTGATTTAATCACTCAGTGTCCCTTCCATCAGTGTGTATTTGATGTTTTTGTGTCSGTCACCCCAAAGCCAGGACAGCAGCTAAGAGCTCAGGCTCCACACGCTTCTGTTGCAGGGAAGAGGAAGTAGAAGACTTCATCCAAAATTAATACCTCAAAGGCGAGGTGGAGTTTGACATTAATCGGTGTGTACACGGTGACTCAGCCCGGCGGCAGAAGGGGAAGCAGCAGCTTCTGCTGGAGACATCAAAAAGCAACAAGGGAGCGATCAAATTACGGGAAGCCGGAAAAGCAGCGTAGTTTGTAGGGTAGAACTAAAATYGCGGCTACGGGATTGTGAATTTCCACAACCTCCAGGCAGCAGAGCTGGGGTATCCCAGACATCGGGGAGCTCCTCTCGGGACCAGACACGGGACAGGGGGATGAGGGATAGCAGTGCTGTAGGCAGAGCGTTTTTAGGCGAGGCAATCAGATCTTTTKCCGTGCTTGGTGTACTATTAGTCTCAGTGGTGTGGTCTGGGGGGGATCCTGACCGGGGTGAGCGGCGGCTTGGAGAGCTCCTCCCCAAGGAAACCATGACGGTGACGGGCATCACCTGCCGGGGRTGCTTTGGGGTGAAGGACCACCGGCCGCAGCACCCCATGGGAGAGGCGTTCGGCCACCCGGTGCCACCAAGGCGGAGGAGAAACCTCCGGGGAACGAAGGGAGTGCCCCCAGTTCCCGCACGGCGACGGGACACGCGTTCCCCGCTCCGTGCCACGCTCTCAGCCGGCTCCGGGCTGGCGCCGCTTCTGCCGTGCGATGCCGAGGAAGGCGGATACATCCCCGGTGGCTCAATTCCCGTTTTTCCGCTCCCCCCGTCCCACAGCCCGCCGGGAAGCGCTGTCCCTGAGTGTCCGCACCCCTGCGCGGGGGSATGCGGGAAATGCCAGCGCCAGCAGCGGGGCGGCCCCCGGCCCTTCCCCTCGGGGGCGAYGCTGGCCGTGCCCCCGCCCGGGCCCTGCGCATCGCGGCCGGGGCAGGGCGGTGCCGGCGGGGCGGTGCCGGTGCCCGGGGCGGTGCCGGTGCCCAAGGCGGGCCCCGGGGCTGGGCGAGGCGGAGCCCGTCGGGCAGCGAGGCCGGTCCCATGGGAGCCCGGCGGGCCGGCGGATGCCCATGGCTTTCAGCCCGGGGCTGCTGGTGGTGGCCGGGTCCTTCGCCGCTTTCCGCCTGCTGAACCGGGGGCTGGAGCGGCTCGTGCCGCCGCCGCCCTCGGCCCGGCGCAACCGCTGGAAGTGGCGCAACATCTGGACATCGCTGGCGCACAGCGTGCTCAGCGGCGGCGGGGCGCTGGCCGGGTGAGCGGGGCACCGCGGGGACACCGCGCKGCCGGGGGGACCGGGACACTGCGAGGGAATGGGGACGTCGAGGGATCCCGACGGGAACTGAGGCCAAGGGGCACTAAAGGAAATGGGGGTGTTGGGGTCCCTGGAGAGTGTGAGGATCTACAGACTGGGGGGCACTGAGAGAAGGAGGAAGGTCCGAGGGACAGGGAGGCACCAGGGGGTGGGGAGACTCCAGAGAAAACAGGAGAGGGATGGCCGTGGGTGGAGCAAGGCAACAGGAGGGGAGGGTCGGCAGCACCAGGTGGGTGCTGAGGACACCGGGAGGGAAATGGGGAACTGGAGGCACTGCCCGACACTCACAACCTCTCTCCCTGCAGGTTCTACCTCCACCCCGAGATGTCCAACGACCTGGTGGGCACACACCCGCCCGGGGCGCACAGCCTGGTCGCCGTGTCTGTAGGTGAGGTGTGGCAATGGACTGTCCCCTGTTCTGTCCCGCGGGGGGTCTTCACGGGCTCCTCGGTGCCTGACACCAGCCCCTCGAGCCATGTCGCGATGTCTCAGGCACCTCAAACAATCGCCCTATTCTTGGCAAAGGACAGTGGCTCCTTTCTGTCCCACGGCACCCGCAGCCAGGAGGTACTGGGCACCGGGCTGTCCTCCACCGGCCCCGGGGGCAGCCGGGGCTTGGGGCGTCCCAAAAGTGCCCACACGGGGCTGGTGGAGTTAACTGGTGCCTCTTCCTTGGAGAGCATCCTACAGAGATTGCAAGAGGGACCCAAACCACACAAATTTCCTTCTTTTCCTGTGACTCCCCACCCACTTGTGGTGGGGATGTGACCATCACTTCCCTGGGGGGGCTGCCCAGCCCMGTCAGSTGCAGAGCCCACTGGGGCAGGGGGGATTGGTTGGCACAGCCCTTCCTGACCCCCTTTTTGTCCATGGACTCCYCAATCCCAGGCTATTTCCTTGAAGACTTTGTGGACATGTTGTGCAATCAGAAACTCCATCAGTCCTGGGAGCTGCTCTTCCATCACTCTGTGGTGAGTGCACCAGCACAGGTACCMCCAGGGAGGCTGGGGATGTGGGACATGAGTGGGGCTCCTGCTGCTGTTTGTGTGGGTGTTTGCTGCCTGCTACAAAGTCTGRTTTTATTTCCTGGGGAGAGGAGTCTGGACAGCAGGGCCTGGASCTCCTCTTGGTCCTGCAGGACCCTGTACTCTTAGAGGGTCTGCAGAAAGGCACCCAAAAATGGGGTAAGAAAAAACCCATGTGTACACAGAGAATGGGGGCAGACGGCTGGGCTGATCCACAACGGTGTCACTGACAGCAGTGACCCAGGTGTCCCCTCTGGCACAGGTGAGCAGCTCACCTCCTGTGCCTCTTGTCCTCTTGAGCACCTGCCAGCAAGTGCTGCACACCCCCTCCATCCACCTCCCACTCCCCAGGGTGCTTTCCTCCCACCTGGGGCTGGTGTGGCTGGAGCAGCTGTGATGCAGGACAGCTCCAGTGCCCTCTGCCTGCCTTGCTGTGCCTGTGGGTTTTTCTGATCACCTCCCATATCCAGGTGCTGGAGTGTTTTTCCCAACCAAAACAATTCTGTGATGCTGAGACTGTGGATGCTGCAGGGCAGGGGTGGGTGGCACAGCCTGGAGCTGAGCAGTGGAGATGCTGCAGGGTTCAGGGGAGGCTCAGGAGTGTGCAGGGCCTGGGGAGGGGGACAGGGACACTCACCTGGGATGAGATGGGGTAGTCAGACCTGCTCTGTCAGTGAGCCCTGGGGCTCTGCTGGCTGCTGCTGGTGAGCCAAAAGTTCATCTCCACAATAGAGCTAATTCAAGCCAAGACAGTGACTTAATGAGCGGGGAGCAGATAATCTCATTACAGAGCCCATACAGAGACCAGCATTAATGGCATAAACCACAGAAAGGACTGAGTGTGCTGGAGCGTGGGCAGGCAGAGCCTGTCCCCCTGCCTGGCAGGGAGGGTGTGGGGCAGGAATCCTGTCCCCAAACAGCCCAGTCCTCTGCTGCAGCCCCAGGGTGCTTCAGGGGGCTCTCTGATACACCAAAGCCACCTAATCCCTGCAGGGTKCCTGTTCTGGGGAGAATCCCTGAGCCAGCAGCAGCTGTAGCCCTGGGCTACAGTCTCCCTTCCTGTCCATTCACTGTGTGTGGAAAAACCTGCTGGGCCACAACCAGCTGCATTCCSCAGGCCACAACAGCAGGGTTAGGTGAGGCTGCTTTATCTCCTCASCCAATCTGGGGCTTAGAGAGCTGCTTCCTTCTCTTCCCACCGGAACAAAAAACCCCACTCAGGTTTCATGCAAAGGTGAGGAGGTGCCAGAGGCTGCAGTGCTGCAAGGATGACTGTGATGATCCTTTCCACCTCTGCTCCATGCTGTGCCCAAGCATGGAGGCTCCCATCTTGCAGCAGCYGAGAGCAACCACCCCCTGGGCTCAGCCTCTCTTTCTCCCCTCCTTCCCCAGGTCATCATCTGCTTTGGCATTGCCGTGCTGCTCCACCAGTACGTTGGCTTTGCCCTCGTGGCTCTGCTGGTGGAGATCAACTCCATCTTCCTGCACCTGCGGCAGATCCTGCTGATGGCCAACCTGGTGCACACGCCCTGCTACCGCCTCAACAGCCTGCTGAACGTGGGCACCTACGTGGTGTTCCGCATCGCCACGCTGGCCTGGATGAGCCGCTGGCTCTTCCTCAACCGCCACAACGTGCCCCCGGCCACCTACGCCGTGGGCACGGTGGGCATGGCAATCATGACTCCCATGAACATCATCCTCTTCTACCGCCTGCTGCGCAGCGACTTCTTCAAACCCCGGCGGGATGTGCGGAGKGAGAAGGAGGAATAGCCCCCTCTCCTGTGAGGGAGGGCAGTTCCAAGCCTATGGAGCAAGTGGAGGGTGAAYGTGGCTGTTTCAGGACCTTGCAGGGAGGGGCTGCACTAACACAGCATCCAGGCTTCTCTTCTGGCTCAAGGACCTGGGCCCTGCACAGCAGAGGAGATTCTCATGGACCAGGCACTGTGGCTCTGCTCCCCAAACGCTTTTGGATGATGTGGTTGGACAATTGGGAGCTGCTCAGAGAAGTCTCAGCTCTCACAGCTCCCTGAGGCACCACTGAGATGAGAAGGGGGCAGAGAAGCATCGTTTCCCCACTGCTCTTCCAGACATCCTGACACCACAGGGTGTGTGTCCAGTCCCTTCGGTGCTGCAGCCCCCAGCATCCCATCAGCCACGGGACACTGAGTTCTCTGTGACATCTCCTATGGGAACACCACCAGCATGACAGGCCCCAAGGCTTTGCCTTCGAGGTGATGGTCAGTAAAACCCAAACCCTGCACTGATGAACCCTCCCCAAGGAGATTGTCCCAGACTGAGACCTGGCTGGGTGGCAGCTGCCCCACTGTGGGGTGCAGGTCGGGGCCAGCCCTAACCTCTCCTGACAACTGGAGCTTTATCCGTGTTGTTTTGTCCCCAGATAATTTAAAGTGCCCATAAATGAGTGTGGGAGGGTGTGAGTGGCTGGTGGGAGGATGCTGTGTGATGGTCACTTCCCACAGATGTGGGGTTTTCAGGCACCTTTTAGGATTCAGGCATCYGTTAGGAATGCCAGGTTGTGCTGCAGAGCCCAGTGTAACACTCTCACCCAGCAGCAAAGGCTCTTACTAACATGAGCTTTTAATTAATGGCTGCAAATGAAGTGGCTTGAGGGGAAAGGACTGAGAGGGGACAAAAGGACTCAGCATCCCAGCCYACTCCAGGGGTGTCACTGTCCTTAACCTGTGTCTCCCTGCCATGGAGTTAAAATACACTGAACACTGGCACATTCTACCTCTCTTGTTGAGATTTTTTTTTCCCCACCCCTCTCTTTTCTGTGGAGGAARATGAAGGTTTTTAAATGTGTTTCTACTCCACATTTCCTCACTGATTCTCATACTGTTCTGTTCCCCAGCAGCCCAGCACTGTGTATGTAACAGGATCATCCCACTTGGAGTTACGTGAACCAGTCTGGAGGAATGCACTGGGTCAGTCACGTTTCCTTTGTGTGGCAAATAAGCTTTAGCACMAAATCTCTCACTCTGTTTGAAGAGCTAGGGGGTCAGGCTGGAGCAAGGCACTGCTCAGAGAGRGTGGCACATGTTTTGAGGAAGGAGACACATCCCTGCTGGGCAGGGAGGGAAAAGATGAGTGATCCATGGGCAGCGTGAGGCTGGAGACAATGCGTGGCCAAAGCCGCTTACAYTTCTATTTGTGGAGAGCAGGGAAGCTTCCAGGTGCTGGGCACAACTACTCCAGGTTTGGGTGCGCCACCTCAAGCAGTGTTGAGGTGCCTGTGTGCCCCTCACAGCTCCCAGCTGGAGCAGAACTGTCACCCAGGGCTTCCTCTTYGGTTTGATCCATGCACTCCAAATTTTCCAGGAGCTGCTCCGCTGATGCTTRCCCTCAACACAGCCTCTGCGTCTGCTAAAAACGCTGCCTCTGCTCTGCAGCCTCTGCCCACACCCAGGATGTTTCTCAAGGCCTGGATTGTGTTCCCACATTCCTGCCGTCACGTGGATGTCCTGTACCCCGGGCACGTGGGGTTGGGGGCCAGGGGAGCCCGCTTTGGGTGCCTCTTAATCCGCCGTGATTTTCCCACAGGGCTAAGGTGGGATAAGCAGTGGCTTTGCAGGTCACCGAGGTCGGACGTGGGGATGCCCTGCGCTTGACCATCCCCATGGAAAGTGCCACAGCCTCGGCTTGAAAGGTTTTGGGAAGGGCTCACCTCTCTGTTCCCACTGTAGGGAGGACCGCTGGACTAGAAGGAGCATCTCCATCAGGGAATTAATGGCTGGAGAGCAATGCCCCAGCCTACCACCCAATCACCGCCGCTCCAGCCCCATCCAATATCCCCCAGAACAATCCCCTCTCCCCACGGGAGCCCCTACCCTGGTAAAACCCYAAGGCACGAGCCTGCCTGGCTGCTGAGTGCCCTGACAACACATTGAACCCACCTCCAGTGAGCTGATCCTCACGTTTTCACACATGCTGGGCAAGCACYGAGGGCTGGGGGCACTGGTGCTCCTGGAGAGAGGCAGGAATGGGGCCGCGAGGTGGGTGGCTGCTTGCTGGTGGATTAGGGGCCATCGTGTGGCCATGGGGGCAGTGCTGGGGGAGAGGCACCACTGGTGCGCAGCATCCCCCTGCCTGCCTGCCTGGGGGCTGGCTGAGTTGGGCTCAGCCCCACTGAAGGGATGTTCAGGCTTGTGGGGGATGTTCCCGCGCTGCTCCACAGGGCACACAGGGATGTGACCGGGATGCGTTCAAAATGTCCCCCTGAGGGCCCCCCCGGCCCCGACCACCCTGAGGGAATAGGGGGGGGCACAGMCCGGCCRGGGCGCCCCCTACAGCAGCGAGGAGTGRGCTGMGCCAGGCGCTGGCCAATSAGAGGCGGTGCCGCGCTGTCACCGCCGCCCGTCTCCACCAATCGGAAGCAGCGAAGGGCGGGACCGGGGAAAGCGGGACAACGCACCGGAAGTGTGGCCAGACACTACTTCCTCCCCTCTTCCGCCCTCACTCCCGCCCCAGCCCCACCYCCGCRCGYTGATAGGATAKKYTTACTGYCTGTCAGAYATCCCGAAAGCTGATTGGACAGCCMGYGCTGCGAGTCCCGCCTACATCCGGGTCTCGCAGGCGCGGTAGCAGCGGCGCGGGGCCGCCATTGTGGTGGGGGATCGCGGGGGCCGCGGCTGCCGGTGAGRGCGAACGGGGAGCGGCCGGTCCGGGATGGGCCCGGGGCGGGCGGGAATGGCGGGGGAGCGACCGGCGGCGGCCTCRTCGCGGTCCCGTAGCTCGCCCTGAMCCSCTCTCCACSYTCTCCGCAGGTGCGTCGCCATGGCCGCCGTGTTCCCGTACCGCGGCGGCTGCGCCCCGGTGCCCAACCCGCTGGCGCCGCTGCCCGACTACATGTCCGAGGAGAAGCTGCAGGAGAAAGGTGGGTACGGCCCCGGCACCCCAGAYCCTCCGCGGGGGACAGGGCCTGACCCGCCGCCTGTGTGTCCCCGCAGCCCGCAAGTGGCAGCAGCTGCAGGCCAAGCGCTATGCGGAGAAGAGGAAATTCGGCTTCGTGGACGCGCAGAAGGAGGACATGCCCCCCGAGCATGTCCGCAAAATCATCCGCGACCACGGCGACATGACCAATAGGAAGTTCCGGCACGACAAGCGCGTCTACCTGGGGTAAGGGATCCTCGTTGTGTGACAGAGGGCGAGCTCAGGGCATCCACCGCTGCTGCCTGGGTAATTGCTGAAGGGAGAGATCTTTCTCCAAAGGGCTCTTCGTGTATAGCTCGGTGAGGATGCCCTGAGGCATCAGTGCAGGGGAGGATCAGCAAAAAGAGTTGTTGCTTTGAGTTTATGAGGAAAAACATCAGCCTAGATAAAGCATCATTGAAGGGAAAGCCCCTTCTCCAAAGGGCTTTCAATGTCAGTCGTAGCTCAGTCTGTTGCTGTGAGGTATCAGTGCAAAAGAGCATYAGCAAAGGGAATTGTTGCTTTGAATTTATGAGAAAAAACATTACCCTGCATASCACAGTGTCTTAGAAGAAGTTGGGGAGAGTATGGAATGTTTTTTGCAAGATTGAAAAGCATCCTGAGTGCTTCTCTGCTGTTTGGGTGTAGAGAGCTGCCTACTGCATGTGCTGGTCTGCTGCAGTAACTTATTATTGCCCAAAAAAACTCCAGAAACTCACTTAAAAACTTCAGTTTTTGTTTGCAGCATTCTTGAAAGCCAAATCACTAGGAAACCTACAAAGGTAGAGTGGGAAATTCACAGATTTGCTTTTTGAATGGGTCAGATGAGCAGCTCGCAGGAGGGAAAACCGGGAGCTTGTTGTGCTTGTGGCAGGTGCYTGGCTGTCCTTGAGATGCACTCCAGCGTGGTTTTCCTTGCTTTGTGGTTGCAGTGCTCTGAAGTACATGCCCCACGCTGTGCTGAAGCTCCTGGAGAACATGCCCATGCCCTGGGAGCAGATCCGGGACGTTCCTGTCCTGTACCACATCACCGGCGCCATCTCCTTTGTCAACGAGATCCCCTGGGTCATCGAGCCTGTCTACATTGCCCAGTGGGGGTAGGTGCCTTCTGCTTCATCCAAACCTTTTTGCATCCACCGTAAAATCCCCCCTGATTTTAACCTTGCCCTGGTTTCCTGCAGCTCCATGTGGATTATGATGAGGCGGGAGAAGAGGGACAGGCGTCACTTCAAGAGGATGAGATTCCCCCCGTTTGATGATGAAGAGCCCCCYCTGGATTATGCTGATAACATCCTGGATGTGGAGCCCCTGGAAGCCATTCAGCTGGAGCTGGATCCAGAGGAGGATGCCCCTGTGCTGGACTGGTTCTATGACCACCAGCCTCTGAAGGACAACAGGAAGTACGTGGCTGTGGTAGCACAATTCACTGGGAGAGGGGAAAAACAATCAATGCATTAATTACCTGTGCAGAGCAGTAATTAACCTTTGTGTGATGTTGTTGGGGAGAGAAGAACCTTCCCTCAGGGGTGGGAGGGAAAACCTGAGTGTTGGAAAGCTGCATCTTTTGCTTGCAGGTTGCTCAGAGAAGCTGTGGCTGCCCCATCCCTGGAAGGGATCAAAGCCAGGTTGGATGGGGCTCTGAGCCACCTGGGATAGTGGAAGGTGGAAGGGTTGTAACAAGATGAGCTTTAAGGTTCCTTCCTAAACCATTCTGGGATTCTATGATTCRGCATCCAGCAAGGCCCCTCTATCCAAGAGGCCTGTTACCCACTTACCTGCTAAAACTGATGTTTCTCACCATGCTGTCAAGCTGACAGCCTGCATTGTCTAGCTGGAATTTGAAACTCATTATTTGCTGAAGGTGCACAGATGTTCTGTGTCATTTTGGATACAGAGGAGGAGAGGAACTGCGGCAGCCAGCATTGTCTAGGCAGGAGGAGTCCAGAGTGATCCTTAACAGTGCTGCAGCCTTTTCTTCAGCCTAGACACCCTCCATCCTTGCTGAACAACGGGTGGCAGGAGGTGTTTGGTTATTCTGGTGCTTTGGCTGTGCTGTGGCTGTGTCTGGAGTGTCCATGCTCTGCTTTCCCCAGGTATGTGAACGGCTCCACGTACCAGCGCTGGCAGTTCACCCTGCCCATGATGTCCACCCTGTACCGCCTGGCCAACCAGCTGCTCACTGACCTGGTGGATGACAACTACTTCTATCTGTTTGACCTCAAAGCCTTCTTCACCTCCAAGGCACTCAACATGGCCATTCCTGGAGGCCCCAAGTTCGAGCCCCTYGTCAGAGACATCAATCTTCAGTAAGTGTTGGGTTTAGGAGAGGGGTAGGTGGTTATSTAGGAAAGGGCTGRTAGCATGTTTTCAGTCTCTCTCACYCTGAATGYCTGCATAACAATTYCTTGTCTCATTTTAAGGGATGAAGACTGGAATGAATTTAATGACATCAACAAAATCATCATCAGGCAGCCCATCAGGACAGAGTACAAAATCGCTTTCCCGTACCTGTACAACAACCTGCCACACCATGTCCACCTCACCTGGTAAGTGCAGCAGCCTCCAGAGCCAGGAGAGGAGGGAAAGGCTGTCAGGGGCTCTAATGCATATTTTTTGTTGCAGGTATCATACTCCAAATGTTGTTTTCATTAAAACAGAAGATCCTGACCTCCCAGCTTTTTACTTYGATCCTCTGATCAACCCCATTTCACACAGACATTCTGTCAAGGTGAGTCATTAGGTTTACCCTCTCTGTGGAAGTAGGGGGCTTTGCTTCTGATAGCAGCACACAAACAGATATTTCAGGAGAAGGCACCAGCCCTTTAACAAAAAAAGCCACAGTTGTCACCTTAGTCTTCTTCTACTTCTGGAGTTGCACAAAGTTGTCTCCTTTGGTTTCTGTAGGATAAAGCCCAATGTCTAATTAATAGTGTTAGAGTCTTCTGACAGATTRTTTATCTTTCTGGTTGCCCTTGGTGTATTCCTGGAGCTGACATCTCCCTGAAGTTACCTCCATTGCACCTAACTCAGGGTCTGGTAGCCACAGTTTGCCTTGTTGAGTGCTTTTTGCTTCTTTCATGCTCAGTAAGGCCACACTTCTTCCATGAGAGCAAAGAAGTGGTTGTTTTAACTTACTTAACTCAGAAGCTGAGCTGAAACAACCAGGAAACACCTTGTGTGGTGCTTCTGTGTTTCAGAGCCAGGAACCACTGCCTGATGACGATGAAGAGTTTGAGTTGCCAGAGTTTGTGGAGCCTTTCCTGAAGGATACCCCTCTCTACACTGATAACACAGCCAATGGCATTGCCTTGCTGTGGGCCCCACGACCCTTCAATCTGAGGTCTGGCAGGACCCGGAGAGCTCTTGACATCCCACTGGTCAAGAACTGGTGAGTTGTGTGCTGGGGGAAGGGGGCTGATGTAGTGATCATGATATCACCACCTTGTTATGATGAAAATGAAATAGAGACATTATGGTGATTGGTTTCTAGATTTTAGGGGAGTTTCTGGAAATTTCCCTCTAAGGAATGTGAGTTAGCTGAAGCTTTGGAGCGTGATTTACCCACAGGTACCGTGAGCACTGCCCAGCAGGACAGCCAGTCAAGGTGAGAGTCTCCTACCAGAAACTGCTGAAATACTATGTCCTGAATGCACTCAAACACAGACCTCCCAAGGCCCAGAAGAAGAGGTGAGTGGGCTCTGGTCAGTGGGGAGCTGCTGATTTCTGTAGGGGATTGAGCTGACTGTGGTCTCTGCTCTCTCCAGGTACCTGTTCCGCTCCTTCAAGGCTACCAAGTTTTTCCAGTCGACCAAGCTGGACTGGGTGGAAGTTGGCCTGCAAGTGTGTAGGCAGGGCTACAACATGCTGAACTTGCTGATCCACAGAAAGAACCTCAATTACCTTCACTTGGATTACAACTTCAACCTGAAGCCTGTGAAGACCCTCACCACAAAGGTAATGGTCCATGTGSTGTTGTACACAAGAGCAGAGTTTGTGTGAAAGTCATTGTGAGTCAGTGAGGAAAGAGAGGCTACAGTGTCTCAGCTGCTCGGTTGTTGACCAAATTGGAGTTGTTTCACTCTTCTGTGATGTTGTTACATAAATTCTGAGTGTTTTGTCTTCTCCAGGAAAGAAAAAAATCCCGTTTTGGGAATGCTTTCCATCTGTGCCGAGAGGTGCTGCGGCTCACTAAGCTGGTGGTGGACAGCCAYGTCCAGTACAGACTGGGAAATGTGGATGCATTTCAGGTAGGCTTTTTGGCTTTTTGTTTTTCAGTGTGGTGAGAAGAAGTTGAGAGGATAATTGGAATAGTTTATATGGGAAATAGCTTCTGTGGGATGCACAAAGTGGCTGAATGTTGCAGTGTTACAGAGAAGAGGGGRAACAATGAAAATGTGCAGCATTGTTTGAAATTCTGTTTTGTATTAGTTTATAAGAATTGACCATTGTCTGAGCCAGCATTAGGAGCTTTGTGTGGGCTGATAGACTCTGTCCAATGAAGCTGGCTGCTGGAGGTGATGTCTGAGGTGTTGTTATCCCTGACTGTGTTCCATGTCTCAGCTGGCAGATGGCCTGCAGTACATCTTTGCCCACGTGGGTCAGCTGACGGGSATGTACCGGTACAAATACAAACTGATGAGGCAAATCCGAATGTGCAAGGACCTGAAACATCTCATCTACTACAGGTTTAACACWGTAAGTTCCAYCYTTCCACTRAYSCCATGTAAACTGAGGAACAAGGGAGGGATTCTGGAATGTCAGTGAATGACCTGTTCTTACTGTGTCTCTGTTCTTCCAGGGGCCTGTGGGCAAAGGTCCTGGCTGTGGTTTCTGGGCTCCAGGCTGGAGAGTGTGGCTGTTCTTCATGAGGGGCATCACCCCRCTGCTGGAACGCTGGCTGGGGAATCTGCTGGCCAGGCAGTTTGAAGGTCAGCACCCTGTAAATCCTGCACATGGGAGGAGTGTGGGGTAAAGATTAATAGTTTGCTTGCCAGCCAGTTTTCTGTGCACTCTGGTGGTCTTTATCCATGCTCCATTGACCAGTTTAGAGCTCCTTCAAGATCTGTGCCCCCAGCACAGATTGTAAATAGAAGTGGGATTTCCCTGCTTCATAGCCACTTAATCATCTACTCCAGACTCCTGGCATAGTAATTCCTCCAGACATCCTGCATCCCCATGCACTCCTGAATCAGGAAGGAGAATCACTGRTAGTGTCAGAATTCCTGAAGGGCTTTGCTTTTTCCAGGCCGTCACTCCAAGGGTGTCGCMAAGACCGTCACGAAGCAGCGCGTGGAGTCTCACTTTGACCTGGAGCTCAGGGCAGCTGTCATGCACGACATCCTGGACATGATGCCAGAAGGGATCAAGCAGAACAAAGCCAGAACCATCCTGCAGCACCTGAGTGAGGCTTGGCGCTGCTGGAAGGCCAATATTCCCTGGAAGGTAAATCTCTCGCTTGGCCTTCGGGTTCAATTCTAACATCACCCACRTGGAGCTKCTCTTGGAAGGCTCCCCACTCGTGCTTCCCTCAAGTTCCTGTCCCTCCCCAGGTGCCAGGGCTGCCAACTCCTATTGAGAACATGATCCTGAGGTACGTGAAGGCCAAAGCYGACTGGTGGACAAACACAGCTCACTACAACCGCGAGCGGATCCGCCGCGGAGCCACTGTGGACAAAACCGTCTGTAAGAAGAACCTGGGCAGGCTGACCAGGCTCTACCTGAAAGCTGAGCAGGAACGGCAGCATAACTACCTGAAGGTACTTCTGTCCTCCCTGAAATTGCCCAGGTTAATGCTGTTCTCATAGGGGAGCTTTCACTGATTGATTGTGGTGGTGTGGTTCTGCAGGATGGGCCTTACATCACTGCGGAAGAGGCCGTTGCTGTGTACACAACCACAGTGCACTGGCTGGAGAGCAGGAGGTTCTCCCCCATTCCCTTCCCCCCGCTGTCCTACAAGCATGACACCAAGCTGCTGATCTTAGCCCTGGAGAGGCTGAAGGAAGCTTACAGGTAAGCAGTGGGAAATGATCTTTATCTTCACTGGGCACTGGGAAAGGCTTYTGTTCTGTTAGCCAGTATTCCTGTGATGAAATGTAAAATTTACCCTGGTGGACTGGTAAAGCTGTTGGTTTTGGTACTGCAAATTTATCTGGGAGTTCTTACTGACTCTGTCACTGGGGCAAAACCACTGCCATGCTTGTAAGTTTGAGGCTGTGGACTGTGAGGATTTACAGGCTGAACATTATCATTCATCASTTTAATGCAGTGGCCATTAGGCTGTTCATGTGCTGAGCTGTTCTCCCTCGTTTTCAGTGTGAAATCACGCCTGAATCAGTCACAGAGAGAGGAGCTGGGCTTGATTGAGCAGGCTTATGATAATCCCCACGAAGCTCTGTCCAGAATCAAGCGACATCTGTTGACTCAGAGAGCCTTCAAGGAGGTGGGTGAAAGCCCAGCCATCTCATGCTGCATTCAGAAGCTGAATGGCACAAAAAACTTTGTGTTTTCTCTCAACTGCCAGCCTCAGTTTCTCCCCCTCTTTTTTTTTTTTAAAGGTGGGAATTGAGTTCATGGATCTSTACAGCCACTTGGTCCCTGTTTATGATGTTGAGCCCCTGGAGAAGATCACAGATGCTTATCTGGATCAGTACTTGTGGTATGAGGCCGATAAGAGAAGACTCTTCCCTCCTTGGATCAAGCCTGCTGACACTGAACCACCCCCACTGCTGGTGTACAAGTGGTGCCAAGGTCAGTGCCAAGGCTCTTGGATTCCAGGAAAAWATTATTTTTCCTGTGGGGGAAACTTGGGTTCTGTGAGTCCCTTTTAGGAGCTGAATTTTGGTCTTTCAATTTGCAGTCAATAATGAAAATCAGAGATATATTTTGTAGGTTAGTACCATGTATATACTGAAGGAGAACTTGCACAGCATTTATGGTTGATTACACAGTTTCCCTCCCATTTCTGCATAGACTGGAAGATCCAGAGTCTGAAAAATCAAGCATTGCAGGACTTCTRTCAAGTTCCTGTGCCCAGTGGCTGCTGCTGTGCTGTGATGTGTCAGATAACACAGCACTGTTTGTTCCCTCAGGCATTAACAACCTGCAGGATGTTTGGGAAACGAGTGAAGGGGAGTGCAACGTGATGCTGGAGTCTCGGTTTGAGAAGATGTACGAGAAGATTGACCTGACCTTGCTCAACAGGCTGCTGCGTCTCATCGTGGATCACAACATTGCTGACTACATGACAGCCAAGAACAACGTGGTCATCAACTACAAGGTGATGGTTGTTGTCAGGAAAGGGGCTYTGTGGTAAAAGGGACCCACAAGGGAGGGGGTTTTGGACCCGTGGCAAAGAAAGAACACAAGGCTTGCCAAAGAAAAGTGATCAGGGAGTAAAAAAAACCACTCTGGGTGCTGCTGAGGAACCAGTGAAAGGGTTCTGATGTGGTTTKCTCACAATTCCTTCCCCTTCATCTCCTCAGGACATGAACCACACCAACTCSTACGGGATTATCCGTGGGCTGCAGTTTGCTTCCTTCATTGTCCAGTACTATGGGCTCGTGATGGACCTGCTGGTGCTGGGCCTGCACAGGGCCAGTGAGATGGCTGGGCCTCCCCAGATGCCCAATGACTTCCTCAGCTTCCAGGACATTGCCACGGAGGTGGCCCATCCCATTCGCCTCTTCTGCAGATACATTGACAGGATTCACATCTTCTTCAGGTGAGCTCTCTGGGGCCCTGCTTCCCTCAGGTGAACACCAAGGAAAGGGAGAATTTGTGTGCTCCTGCTCCTGGCTTTTGTTCCCTTTGCTGTTGAAGATCAGGAGTGTTTGAATTGACAGACTTCCCTGGATAACTGGATGTCCACATGCCTCCTCTTGCTTTCTCAGTTGGCTTTTCTGCAGCTTCACGGGACCAATAGAAACACAACAATGTCAAAAAACACAAATGAACAATAGCAGTACAAAAATACTCAATTGTTAGGGATTTGGTCAATTAGGTAAAATAAGCCTTTCCTGTCTCTTCCTGGAAAGATAACCCAAACCCTGAGTTGCTCTGTGCTAATGAAATTCCCCCAGTCATTGGGAGGACACAAAAATGAGATAGTTTCCTTCAAACAGGCTGACAAACAGCTTTTCCTAATTAAATCCTTCTCTTTTTGGCCTGGTTTTGATAACGTTGACCCTGTAATTCCAGATCCTTTTCTGTGCATTTCCAGGTTTACAGCAGATGAGGCGAGAGACCTGATCCAGAGGTACCTGACAGAGCACCCAGACCCCAACAATGAGAACATTGTGGGCTACAACAACAAGAAGTGCTGGCCCCGSGACGCTCGGATGCGCCTCATGAAGCACGACGTGAACCTGTGAGTGCTGCAGCTGGGAGAGGAGTGGCAGGAAAAAGGGGGAAAATCAGGGATAAATTGTTGGAATCCTAAGAGCTGTGAGTTTTGGGGGTTTCTGTGCTCACAGGCACTGACCCACAAGAAAGCACCRCATTTGATGTGAGGCCTTGGAAGGCTTCCAGCATTGAGTGAGAGCACTGAGATTGTGGGTGTGGAGTTTGTAGAAGTGTGTGATCTCGCAGGGTAAAAAACTTAGATTTAAGATTTTAGTGTAGTGTAATGTGTGTGAGCCAAGATGGAGGACTTAAGGTGTTATCTGAGTCCTTCTTTTCACTTTTTTCTTCATGGGTTTGGGCAGTTTTTGTGATTGGTTAGAAAAGTCCCCAATGCAGACCACAAGTAGTTAATTATTGGGTTTAAAGTAAAAATAATCTAGGTAGCATTTCATAATTGGGTGATCTGTCCTTGAAAAGACGTGGTAGAGATAGAGAAGGRTCTCCATTCAGTGCTTAGTTARYTGGTGTGCAGAACTCACCACTTGTGATGYAGRTAAGARTTAATAAACACYTGAGTTGAAGAAGAAATTMATCYCTTGKGCATTCAGTGAGGCTGCAAGGAAGCCTAAACCCCAACAACAGATAATTATTGGAGACTGATGTGTGCTCAGAATGAGATGTGAGAAACGAGGGGTCTGTGCTGAAATGCTGAAAATTAAGGAAGCTCTGTGAACTCGCCCAGTTGTCACTYGGGCAGATTACAATGTGTCACTGTGCCCATGCTGCTGTGCAGGGGCCGTGCTGTGTTCTGGGACATCAAGAACCGCCTGCCCCGCTCGGTGACCACGGTGCAGTGGGAGAACAGCTTCGTGTCCGTGTACAGCAAGGACAACCCCAACCTGCTGTTCAACATGTGCGGCTTCGAGTGCCGCATCCTGCCCAAGTGCCGCACCAGCTACGAGGAGTTCACCCACAAGGATGGAGTCTGGAACCTGCAGAATGAGGTGGGGGCTGGCAGGGCAGGGCAGAGCCTGGCTGGGGTTTTTTCTGTGGGTTTTTTGGGGAGGGAACTGATGGCTCTGTGCTCCCCCAGGTGACCAAGGAGCGCACGGCTCAGTGCTTCCTGCGCGTGGATGATGAGTCCATGCAGAGGTTTCACAACAGAGTCAGGCAGATCCTCATGGCCTCTGGCTCCACAACCTTCACCAAGGTAAGTGGGGAGATGTAGCAGTGTGGCTTTAAACCAAACAGGTGTTTTCCACGTAAGGGAAAAGGATTTCAGCTTTACCATAAGACKTAAAAGGAAAAGCCCTGGAAAAGTCTCTGCTCTCCTGGCAGTCGTTGGCTCATGGCAGAGGCATGGATAGGTCTCTTTACCTGTCTCAGAAATTCTCTATTGTGCAGTTTGCCAAAAATCCCACCTGTATTTAAGGCAGAGAACAAAGCTTCTCAGGGCTTCTTGGGGTGTCATAGCWGKGTACAATGTGTGTAAGTACCTGTGCTCAGCTTCTATTTTGTTCTTTTATTATTTAATAAGTTTATTAAACCTTTTCTTTACAAAACATACCCAAGGAGCCGTCTCRCAAATTATTTTTAAGCCATTTCTGTAAGGTGCAGGCACCCTCAGAGAGACTTGGTACWTCTCCACGGGGTTTATTCCATTCTGGCCATGTGCAAGAATGTATCAGGGAGRTGTCAMCCTCATCTTTCTRAGCCTTCWGATTGTTTTCRTTTTTGTAGTGGAGTTTCTCATAGATTTTCATGTAAACARTGAATGTTATGGTAACTGTCTGTGTTGTTTTGCATTCCTTCTCATGGGAGGAGAAAACTTGATGGACTGTTGGTTTGACCAGTGTGATTGGAGAGGTGGAAACTCYATCYTCCAATCCCTGGTCATGGTTTAAAAAAATGAAACTCTCCCCTTTTCTGCTTTGGAAAAATCTCAGCTTCTTGTGTCCTTTTTGTGTACTAGTGTGACAGGGAGGGAGATCTTGGGGAATGAGCCAGGAGCTGATCCTTTCCTTTCCTTTCTAGATTGTCAATAAATGGAACACAGCTCTGATTGGCTTGATGACTTATTTCCGGGAAGCTGTTGTAAATACTCAGGAGCTGCTTGATTTGCTGGTGAAGTGTGAGAAYAAAATCCAGACTCGCATCAAGATCGGCCTGAATTCCAAAATGCCCAGCCGTTTTCCTCCCGTGGTGTTCTACACCCCTAAGGAGCTGGGGGGGCTGGGCATGCTCTCCATGGGCCACGTTCTCATCCCTCAGTCTGACCTGAGGTGAGTTGTGCTGTTCTAATTCCTGCATGATTTGGGTGTTCTCTTAGATTCTCTTTCCCCTAAAGATATCCCAAGAGTGCTGAACCATGCTGTGGTACAGAGCTGTGTTGCCTTTACAGCAGCTCATGGCAGTGATCAGGGAAGTGCCAGTTCCTCATCCTTGTCTCTTTGCTGCAGGTGGTCCAAGCAGACAGACGTTGGCATCACTCACTTCCGCTCAGGAATGAGCCATGAGGAGGACCAGCTCATCCCAAATCTGTATCGTTACATCCAGCCCTGGGAGAGTGAGTTCATTGACTCCCAGAGGGTGTGGGCAGAGTATGCCCTGAAACGACAGGAGGCCATAGCCCAGAACAGGTGTGTGTCCATGTGTGGGRGCACAGGCAGCAGTGGGAAGTTTTGTGCTGTCTGGGGGTTTTGGAGACTTTGCTGGCCCTGTGGTACCTGCAGTGTTGTTCCCTTACCTCTGGAGGAGGTTTGGCAGTTCAGTGTCCCCTGCTGGAGCCCTGAGCTGTGTGTCACTTCTGTGATCTCATCAGCTGAACCACTCATTAATGCATTGCTGTAATTTGAGAGGTAACAAAGCGTGGGGRTGTTTTTTCTTCAGGCGCCTGACACTGGAGGATCTGGAGGACTCCTGGGACAGGGGAATTCCTCGGATTAACACCCTCTTCCAGAAGGACAGGCATACTCTGGCTTATGATAAAGGGTGGAGAGTCAGGACTGACTTCAAACAGTATCAGGTACTGACAGGGAATTTCTCTTCACCCAAATATGAGGTTCCACACAAAGTCCTTTTACCTTGCCTTATTGCAGGTGCACTTCTGTCTCCTTGCTGCAGAAATAATTTACAGCCTTATGTTGGGACTGGTAGAGGCTGTTTGGACCCAAATGCACCAGAATTTGGAGCTATCCCCTTTGGAAGCCTTTGGATATATTGCACTGTGTTGGAGAAAGCCACAATAAACACAACTACACATTACAGAATCAGTTCTGGAGRGAGAAAAATAATTAYCYCYAAACAAACCTTCCAAAATATTMATAACAGTGGAATAATTTRCTATTTAAAGCCTTTAATGACAGCTCTGTAGAAGGCCAGTCCCTGAAAGATAAATACACCCRCTGAGGTTGCACCCAATGTGAATTGTGCAGTAGCACTGACAGAACTCACGYTGGAGATGAGCTGTGTCCTCCAGCACTGAGGGCATGAGGCTTTTTACTATTCACTGACCACCACCACGATGCTGGCTCCTCCCAGGAGTGCAGGCAGGTGGGTGATGTGCTCWCTGTTGTGTGCAGGTGCTGAAGCAGAACCCGTTCTGGTGGACACACCAGCGCCACGATGGCAAGCTCTGGAACCTGAACAA
>CADDXX010000217.1:1315681-1336972 GCA_902810485.1 Alauda arvensis
GCTGGTTTTCAGTTGTGAGGGGGCTACAGCTGAACTTGTTGCAAATCCATGGGAATTTCTTGGCATGAAACAACCCTCCCAGCTCGTGGCTGATCCCTGTCTCTGTTACAAGTGACACGTGGCAGCAGACATGAGGGACATCTCATTCAATTGAATCTAATGCAGCTGATGGTCTGCCCTTCCTAGGGAGAAGGCCAGTGGCTTTGAGGAGTCCATGAAGTGGAAGAAGCTGACAAATGCCCAGAGATCGGGTTTGAACCAAATTCCAAACAGAAGATTCACTCTCTGGTGGTCTCCTACCATTAACAGAGCCAATGTAAGTACCTGGTGCTTGTCCCTCTGGGAGCAGACACCACTTCTCCACTGAAATGAGAGCAGTTAATTGATCCAATTAATTCTCAGAACATCTCTTACAGAGGTACTAAATCTCCTTAACAGAAGATGCTCCATTTTTAAAATTTCCTCAGTTGTGCTGTTGTGTGTTCTCACAGCTGCTTTCCCTTTGCAGGTGTATGTTGGGTTCCAGGTGCAGCTGGATTTGACAGGGATCTTCATGCATGGCAAAATCCCCACGCTGAAGATTTCCCTCATCCAGATTTTCCGAGCTCACTTGTGGCAGAAGATCCACGAGAGCATTGTCATGGATTTGTGTCAGGTGAGTAGTGCTGGCTTGGTTTGTTTCTGTGCCCTTTTGGAGCAGTCTTCCTCCAGCAGTTTGACAGGGAAAGGGAAGAAATGGAAAATGGGATTTTCCTGACTGCCTCAGTGTTGAGGATAGATTCCTTATGTGGGTTGCTTGAACACATCTCTGACTTCCTTTTCCCCAGGTGTTTGATCAAGAGCTGGATGCTCTGGAGATTGAGACAGTGCAGAARGAGACAATCCATCCCAGGAAGTCCTACAAGATGAATTCCTCATGTGCAGAYATCCTTCTCTTTGCTTCCTACAAGTGGAACGTGTCACGTCCATCCTTGCTGGCAGATTCMAAGTGAGTTTCCCTTTTCCCTGTCCTCGAACTCCCTGCAGAGCAGAGCTGCTGAGCCTGTCATCCAGAGCCTCTTGTCTTTTAGGGGACACTGGAGATTGTGTCCAGCAAAGCACAGGGTTTGTTTGAGTAGATGGTTGCAGCACCTTCTGGCACTGCCTTCTGCAAAACACCAACGCTGCCTTTGCTTCTGTCCTCTCCTCTGAGTGAACTTTTCCCTGAGCTGTTGAAGGYTCTTCTGCAAACCCCACAAAGCTGAGCTGGCCCAGGGCCAGAATATGGAGTGAATTCTCTCTGAATACTCACCAAACAGTCCCTGGGGCATCTCACCCTCGTGACTACACAGCAGTGGACTCACTGCTGCCTTGTTCAAACCTTTCAACAGCCTCTGCATTCACTGCTGTGTGATGAGAACAGAGAGTCCCTTTCCCGAGCTGGAATGTGGACAGAGCTGGCTGCARTATCCATGTTTGGTGGCAGTCACTGCAGGAGAGTTTTGTGCAAGATGAACTCGCTGTGGCTTGCTCTSTCTCCTCAGGGATGTGATGGACAGCACCACCACCCAGAAGTACTGGATTGACATCCAGCTGCGCTGGGGCGATTACGACTCGCACGACATCGAGCGCTACGCCAGGGCCAAGTTCCTGGACTACACCACGGACAACATGAGCATCTACCCCTCTCCCACTGGGGTGCTCATTGCCATTGATCTGGCCTACAACTTGCACAGGTGAGAGCTGCACCTTCTGTGGCCTCATTTTGAGGGTTGGAATTGGTTTGTGGGTGTTGTCCCAGTGCTGGGTTGTATTCCAGGCAGAAGCTGGGGGTGTGCAGTGAGTGGGATAAAGCATCTGAAGTTGCCCAGTTTTGCTCAATAGTAGTGGTTCAGTTCCCCCARTTCATTAATAATTAGTTCCTTAGGATGTTTCTGTCAGACTGTTGTTGGAGCTGAAGGTTAGGCCTTGTTTCCAAGCCCCTACAAGTGGGGCCAGCTATTTCTCACTGGAAACTAGGGAAAAAAGTCAGAAAGCAGTTCTCCAGTGTGTTTGTTAGAGAAGGTGCAGCTTTTCTAGGACTGCTCCATGTGTGTGCTGTGGCTTCCCACTGAGGGGGTGTAGGGAAAAGCCATRGGTGACCAGGGACATTRCAGAAGTCACACTGCAGTACAAAGCTGTATTTTCAGCAGGTAGAAAGGGGCCTGCCTSCTGCCAGGAAAGTGGGGCTGCTGCCTCTTCAGGTCTAATGGTAACAACTTCTGTTTGCTTCCTTCTTCAGTGCTTATGGGAACTGGTTCCCTGGGAGCAAACCCCTGATCCAGCAGGCCATGGCCAAAATCATGAAAGCMAACCCTGCCCTGTAYGTGCTGAGGGAGCGAATCCGCAAAGGGCTGCAGCTCTACTCCTCAGAGCCCACAGAGCCCTACCTGTCCTCCCAGAACTATGGGGAGCTCTTCTCCAACCAGATCATCTGGTTTGTGGATGACACCAACGTGTACAGAGTCACCATCCACAAGGTGAGCACACAGGGTTTAGGGTCAGGGAAAGGACTGAATGGGGTGGAGGTTTCCATGCATGATGGAAATGTGGGAGTCAGCACACGGGCCCACATTTTTGCAGTGTTGCACAGAGCAGCTCTCACATTTCCCACACWGCTCCTCAAAGCACACAGAGAGTTGGCTGCTGTGTAAAGCTGTGGGTGGGCTCCATTGATCTCCCTGCACTTCTCACTCTCACTTGTTTCCTCAGACTTTTGAAGGGAATTTGACCACAAAACCCATCAACGGAGCCATTTTCATCTTCAATCCCAGAACTGGACAGCTCTTCCTGAAGATCATCCACACATCTGTGTGGGCAGGRCAGAAACGTCTGGGACAGGTAGGGCCTGGCTGTGACCTGAGGGTGGGCTCTGACTGCTTGGGGCACTCCCTTGAGCAGAAAACATCACAAAGATCTTCATCTTCCTGCCTCTTAAYGAGTTTGGAGCTCCAAAATCCAAGTGGTCAGGCAGGTAGGAGCATGGGATATAAAAGTGGAAGAACACAGGCAGTGCTGCTGCAAGGATTTTGAGGCTCTGAGGTGTAAAGACCCCWCATYATCAAGCAGAGCTTGAGGAACAGTGCTGTGCTCCTTGTTACACGAGTCACTCTGCACTTGGCTGTACATCCAGTGCAGTGAGAAAACTCAGGGGGCAAATCCAGGGAGGTGGAGTAGCCAGCTGGTGTTTTCTGAGCCACTCAGGAGTAACAGAGCTCCAGGAATGGGAGCTGCCCTCTGTGATCAGCAAGGAGGAAACGCTGGGGCCTTGTCACCGATCTGGAGCAAACCATAAATTCCAGTTGTATTTTTAGAATTTGGTTGGGTGTCCCTCTGGTTCCCAGGGACATGGAGACACTGCTGGAGGGCAGGGGGATATTTCTCTAACCCTGCTGTCTTTCTGTAGCTGGCCAAGTGGAAGACTGCTGAGGAAGTGGCTGCCTTGATCAGATCCCTTCCCGTGGAGGAGCAGCCAAAGCAGATCATAGTGACACGGAAGGGCATGCTGGACCCACTGGAGGTGAGGATGCAGCTCTGTATAAAATCTGTGGGAGGATAACAGGACAGTTCTGTGTCCTGTGATGTTCTGCAGTAGTTGTGAGCTAATTCCTCTTGRTAAACTCCAGGTGCACTTGCTGGATTTCCCCAATATTGTGATCAAAGGCTCGGAGTTGCAGCTGCCCTTCCAGGCCTGTCTGAAAGTGGAGAAGTTTGGTGATCTCATCCTGAAGGCCACTGAACCCCAGATGGTTCTCTTCAATCTCTATGATGACTGGCTGAAAACCATCTCTTCCTACACAGTAAGCACAGATGTGTCTTCTGCATTTTGCTTTGCTGCTCATAAATGARGAACCAAGGCCTCAGATATCCCCAATGATTTGTTTGGGAGCACTTGGCTCTGAATCTGCCTGGATTTTCCTTGAGATGGATTTCCCTGGGAATTCCCATGTGCTCARACAGAGGAATKCTRTACCAGGGCCTTGTGTATTTAATTTTCTTCTTTCTAACTGCATCTTTTTTCCATCTCCAAGGCGTTCTCCCGTCTGATCCTGATTCTGCGGGCGCTGCACGTGAACAACGACCGAGCCAAAGTGATCCTGAAGCCTGACAAGACAACCATCACTGAGCCTCACCACATCTGGCCAACCCTGACAGATGAGGAGTGGATCAAGGTGGAGGTGCAGCTGAAGGATCTCATCCTTGCTGACTATGGCAAGAAGAACAAGTAAGCCTTGTCAGCCTTTCCTTCCTGCCCTAAAGGCTGTGGTCACTCTCAGCTTTGGAGGGAAATCTGGTTATTATTAATAACTTTTTGCTAAGACAGATTAAAATGTCTGCACCAAATCTTTGAGCATCATGTCATCATGGCCCCTCTTTTGTTTAAAAAGTTGGGTTGAATTTTTTTTTCCTAGTGGATGTTCTGAGTTTGCGCCTGAAGGTGAGAAGGCTCCAAAATGTATTTTGAAATGCCTGACCCGGGTGAATTTTCTCTTCCAGYGTGAACGTTGCATCCCTGACCCAGTCTGAGATCAGAGACATCATCCTGGGCATGGAGATCTCTGCCCCATCTCAGCAGAGGCAGCAGATTGCAGAAATTGAGAAGCAAACCAAGGAGCAGTCGCAGCTGACGGCCACACAAACCCGCACGGTGAACAAACACGGGGATGAAATCATCACCTCCACCACCAGCAACTAYGAAACCCAGACCTTCTCCTCCAAAACTGAGTGGAGGGTCAGGTAGGAAGGCAGGCAGGGGCTGATGGAAAGGGTTGGAATGCTCCCTGTGCCCCTTCTGATCATGGTCTCCTCCTCACAGAGCAATTTCTGCTGCCAACCTCCACCTGCGGACAAACCACATCTATGTCTCATCAGATGACATCAAGGAGACAGGTTACACCTACATTCTTCCCAAAAATGTGCTGAAGAAGTTCATCTGCATCTCAGACCTGCGGGCCCAGGTGAGTGTGCAGGGAGTTTGGTACAGTTGTGCCCCACTCAAACACACCAGGGGGGAGCTCTTGGTGAGGGGCTGGTTTGTCCACCTGAATCCCTTTGATGCTCTCCTCAGGAATTACAGAGTTCTCAGTTACACAGAGCTCTCTTCTGGCCTTCTAAGGCAGATTGTGTGTGTGTCTTAGATTGCAGGTTACCTGTATGGAGTGAGCCCTCCAGACAACCCCCAGGTGAAGGAGATCCGGTGCATTGTGATGGTGCCCCAGTGGGGGACACACCAGACCGTGCACCTCCCAGGGCAGCTGCCACAGCACGAGTATCTCAAGGTGAGCTGAGATACTTCCAGGGTGGGTGGAAGGCTCAGTAACAAGGGCCTGAGGTGGTGGTGTAGCTTCCCTTGGTCTTTTGTAGTTGTAGGACTGAAAGGACTCAGTCTGAAGCCAAACCTGATTGAGATAAAGTGAGGATGAAGCCTGTGATCTCTGTGGGGTTTTTTTTGCCAGGCCTTGAAGTGGTCTCATTTTAAGAGGTTTTGATTTCTCTCTAAACCACTCTCTTTTTGTCAGGAAATGGAACCTCTGGGCTGGATTCACACCCAACCAAACGAGTCCCCTCAGCTCTCACCACAGGATGTCACCACCCACGCCAAGGTCATGGCAGACAACCCCTCCTGGGATGGGGAGAAGACCATCATCATCACCTGCAGGTGAGGGGCAGGGAGGCTTCTGCTGCCCCTCTGAGGGGGGTGTTGCTGCAGAGCTGGGGAACCCAAAATTAAATTGGCAGGAAGGGAGTTGTTGGCTCATTCCTGCTTTCCCTGCTGTGCTCAGGTGAGCAGTCTGACTTGCCTCATGTCYTCTCCTTTCCAGTTTCACCCCTGGCTCCTGCACACTGACAGCCTACAAGCTGACCCCAAGCGGCTACGAGTGGGGCCGGCAGAACACGGACAAGGGGAACAATCCCAAGGGATACCTCCCCTCCCACTATGAGAGGGTGCAGATGCTCCTGTCCGACCGCTTCCTCGGCTTCTTCATGGTCCCAGCACAGGGCTCCTGGAACTACAACTTCATGGGTGAGCTGGCAGGRGAAGGGAGGCAGTGTGAGGAGCCTGGGGAGGAGGGAAGAGCTCCTTACACACTCCAGAGCTTCCTCAGAGCAGCCATACCAGCACTGTGCCCTGARCTTYCCTTGTTAGCAGCACCAGGATGTCTGTTCAATGGTTTTTTGGTGGCTGGWGAGGAAAARTAGATCCCATGTCTGTCTGGATTGTAGTGCATGGTCTGTCACCGCTGAATAATTAATCCCTGTCAGGCAGAAGAGATAATGGAAAATGCAAGAGAGAAGCTGTTCCCAGTAGGGAGGTCCTGGTATCATGAACACCATGAGCAGCTGCAGAAGGGGTCAGGAAATGAGAGTGACAGAACTCTTGACTGGCATAAAAGGATTGTAAATCTCTTGAGGGGAGGAACGATTCTGTGGGTTTAGAACTCTCTCTCCCGGGATGGAAATGGTCACAGAAGGGKTGCTCAGGTGGGTGACACTCCCTCTTTTCCAGGTGTCCGCCACGACCCCAACATGAAGTACGAGCTGCAGCTCGCCAACCCCAAGGAGTTTTACCACGAGGTCCAYCGCCCCTCTCACTTCCTGAACTTCGCGCTGCTGCAGGAGGGCGAGGTTTACTCTGCCGACCGCGAGGATCTCTACGCCTAATCCCTCTTAGTACTGTTGATATTCAACAGCGTGTTCGTGTTCCCCCCTCTCCAGCGTGCCCCGCTCGGCCCCCTCCTCACCCCGCGCGTTGTTGTTTTCCCCCCCCATTTTCCGCTCAATAAATTTTGTACGAACGGGAGCGCGGGCTCTGCTCTTTCCCCGCCTCGGGGGCGGCCCCGGACGGGGCGGGCCGGGCCGGGCCGGGCGGGGCGGAGCGCGGGGCGATGGCGGAGCCGCTGTGGCGAACGCCGCCGGGCCGCCTGGCCCCGCCGCACATTTACCGCATGGCCGGAGCGCTGGGCGCCGAGCTGCGCCGCCTSTCCGCCCGCTTCGGGCCCGACGCCGTGGCCGGGCTGGTGCCGCCCGTGGTGCGGCTGCTGGAGCTGCTGGAGGCGCTGGTGGCCCCGCCGGGCGCCGAGGGGGAGGCGGCGGCAGCGGCGGCGGCGGCCGGGCCGCAGGAGGCGGAGGTGAGCGGGGACCTGGGAGCTGCGCCGGTGGCGCCGAGCCACGCGTGTCCCCGCAGGAGTGGCCCTGGGGACGGCGCTGTTCGCTTCGCCCGGGGATGGGGCTGGCGCGGGTCTCCCACAGTTTGTGGGACGGCTCCGACCCCGCTGTTCCCGTTCCCGGTGGGGACGGCTCTGACCCCGCTGTTCCCGTTCCCGGTGGGGACGGCTCCGACCCCGCTGTTCCCGTTCCCCAGGGGATGGCCCTGACCCCGCTGCCCTGCATCCCCTAGCATGGCTCTGATGTGGCCGTTCCGTTCTGTCCACCTCTGACCCGGCTGTCCCCCATCCYTTGGGATAGCTCCGACCTGTCTGGCCCAGTTGTCCTCCCAGCATGGCTGTAACCCAGCTGTCCCCCTTTCGGGGTGGTGGCACTGATCCCACTGTCCCCATCCCCTGGGAAGCTCTGACCTGGCTGTCACCGTCCACTGGAACAGCGCTGACCCACCGTCCACTAGAACAGCGCTGACCCGGCTGATGCCTGGCTCGCACGGCTGTCACTCCCCCCGGGCTGGCTCTGACCCGGCTGTCACTCCCCCCGGGCTGGCTCTGACCCGGCTGTCACTGCCCCTCGGGGGTGGCTCTGACCCGGCTGTCCCCTTCCCCGGGGGTGGCTCTGACCCGGCTGTCCCCGTCCCCGGGGGTGGCTCTGACCCGGCTGTCCCCGTCCCCGGGGCTGGCTCTGACCCGGCTGTCCCCGTCCCCCAGGAGCCGGAGCAGAGGCTGTGGGAGGCCGAGCGCCGGGAGCGAGCCCTGCACGGCCGCCTGGCCTGCCTGGAGGAGCAGAACCGSCAGCTCCTGGGGCAGCTTGCAGAGAGCCAGTCCCAGGAAGGTGGGTGTCCCGCGGGCTTTGGGGTCCCCTSATGCCGCAGGGTGTCCCTGTGGAGTGGCAGGCTGGGTGCAGGGCTGAACCTGCTCTGCTGGAGGCTGGAATGCTGCTCTCCTTTCCCTCACCTTGGAGACCTGTCCTGGCAGGGAGCACAGGCATTACCTTGTTCTGAAAATCGCAGGGATCCCAAACCTCCAGAGCACCTCAAAAGCCCCCAGCAGGGTGATGGAGGCAGGCACRGGGTGTGGGCTGCTGTGCCAACACAAAGATGTGTCAGGAACGGTCTAAAACCCCCAGTTCCCTTCTTTCCACTCTTCCCATTGTGAGATTACCAGTCAGACTTTGCAGAAGCGCTGAGGAACTTGGTGGTGCTGTGGGCTTGGGGGAGTCCCTGGGGGCTCTCACTCCTGCCCACCCGTGTGCGGTGTCAGACAGCACGGCCCGGAAGGAGCGGGAGGTGATGCTGCGGCTCAAGGAGGTGGTGGACAGGCAGAGGGACGAGCTCCGTGCCCAGGCCCACGAGATCGTCTGCAAGAGCCGGGACACGGAGGCGGTGAGGGCGTGGGGAGCTCGGGGGTGTGGTGTGGGTGTGCCAAGGGGACCTGCTTGCATGTCACATGTCACATCCCCCCCTGCCCCGGGGCTGTCACAGCTGCTGAGCCTGCTGGGGCAGCTGGCRCTGATGTCCCTGGGCGGGGACACTGCCTCACCTTCGGCTGCCCCTGGGCTCTCCAGCTGCAGGAACAGCTGCATCGCTTCATGGCCATGAACGAGGAGCTGCGGCACAAGGTGGCCGTGGTGCAGGCCCAGCTCAAGAGTGCYCTGGAGCAGAAGTCAGACCTGGAGGCTGCCATGCTGCAAAGCCAGAGGGACACGGGCAGGAGGAGCAGGACAGCCCAGGAGAGCCGGCAGCCAGAGCCTGCTGGGGTGAGTCTGAGCTGTGGCTGCTGGGCATCACCAACACTGACCCCACACTCCCAGCCTTGTGGGGAGCTTTTGGCACACCCTGACATGGCTGTTCAAGGGAACTCCACAGCTGAAAAGTGAACAGTGTGGTCTCTGCAGTGCCAGCAACACCTTCTCTCTAGAAGCTGTTGTGGGTGGAGCAAGATGAGGTGACAGGAGTTAAAAWTAGTTGGTACACAGAGGATGAGAGSAGTTTGCAGTGGTTGCTGGCTGAGCTGGGGACATTTCTGTGACTTTTCCATTTTTGCCTGCATGTGCACCCAGCCTTTGGGTGGGGGTTTTGGGGTCTCTGCTTGCCTGCTGATTCTCATTCCMTCCCCTCCAGGAGGGAGCCCTGTCACCCTCAGAGGAGCCACAGCACCAGGATGGGGACAGGAGCCCTGCTCACTGCTGCTTCTCCAAGGAAGACTTGCAGCAGATCYTGCAAGAGAGGAATGAGCTCAAGACCAACCTGTTCTTGGTGCAGGAGGAGCTGGCCTATTACCAGAGGTGAGTCCTGTCCCTTCAGCCTCTCSTGGCCCATCAGAGGCTGCTCCCACCACAGTCAGGGCAGAATCTTCCCCAGGCTCTTGGTCAACCAGCTGGCTGCTTTTTGCCAGGGAGCTGCTGAATGAGGAGAGAATTCCCAGCTTCTTCCTAGATGCAATGAAGTCAAATATCAAAAAACAGAGGAAAAAAATCAGAGCCAAAATGCTGGGAACGACAGAGGAGTCRGCGAGCAGGTGAGTCAGGCTGGGTGCTGGSMTCCTCCCGTGCAGGGTGCRTGCTGGCTGGCCTGCTCCAGTGTTTCCATGTGTGTGATGCCCTGGATTGGAACTTCCCCCAGCCCAGAGCTGCCTCCTCCTTCCAGACATCAAAGGTTTGATGTCTGCAGTTGATGTGTTGCTCTGGCATAGCTGCGCCACAGGACCTGGGCTTTGTGCAGTAACCTGTGTGTGCCTGTCACCACTCAGGCATGGCCTGGCCAAATGCCACTTGTCCCTGCGTGCATGTGACAAAAGGGAGGCAAGGYGGTGGCACTGGGAGCACTGGACAAACTCCAGAGTGGCTCCAGCACTTGCTGCTGTGGCTCAGTGCAGCTTTACCCCTCATTTCTTTGTGCTGCAGCGATGAAGAGGAGGGCTCCTGGCTGCCAGGTCATGGCACAGACTGTGTGGATGCTCAGCCTCCAGAATCCAAAATCAGGAGCTTGTAAGTTTGCTCCTGTGCTGGTAGGGACAGGAGGCTCTGCCAGGGGGGAGGTTTGGGGCTTGGCTGGGACCTGGCACCTGTTGGGCTTGGGGATGATGGGCACAGAGYCAGCAGGCTGGTGCAGGGCTGGCAGGGAGGCTGCCAAAACAGGGGTTGCTGTTTTTTGGGGGGGATCTGCCTTGTCCTGGGTGTCACACACTCCCAGGACCCACAGCCAGGCTGTGTCCTGCTGTCACCACCACAGAGGGAGGTTGGGATTCCACATCCTCCATGGGGAGGTTCTTTTCCCCCACAGCCCCTATCTGCTCTCTCTGCAGTTTTGGGCTGTGGTATCAGGGCAGCAGCAAAGACCCCCCTGCTTCCAGCTGCTCTGGAACCTGGGAAATCATCGACTCACTGGACACACAGCTGGAGCCAGAGGGAGAGAGCAAGGCAGGCTCCAGCTCCCCTGACAGAGCCATGGCACCACTCTGACCCCACGGGAACGGGAGCAGGATCTCTCCTCGCAGCAGAACCTCCTGGATCCTCTTCTCCCAGTGGTTTCAAGAGCAGCACGGCAGCCCTGGCACTTCCCTGTGCCGTGGTGGTGGCAAAGCCACAGCGTGGGCAGATTCCTGCAAACCCACTGGGACACTTGGATTGAGGGCTGCCAGCCTGGCATGGGACAGCTCAGCACCTCTGGGCACCTCTGCCCACCCCTTTCACTGTTGCACCCACAGCTTCACCACAGAGGGGCCCTCACAGCTGGGCCCCCTCCCCACTGCCCCCTGCTTGCAGCTCAGCATGGTGGGGGTCTGCACCCTCCTCCTGCTTCACACCCCAAAAGGGATCTTCCCATSCACTGGTGGCTCTTTGCAAACCCCTCTGCTCACAGCCCGGGGTTCCATTGCCCCATCCTGCTCTGTGGGGGTGTTTTAGCTCACCCCTTTCTGTTTGTACCTCCCCAATCCCTGCAATGTGAAGGTGCAGCTGGGATGTCCCGGGGTCACCGCAGGGCTGGSAGGGGCTGAGCACACTGCACTGGGTGTCCAGGTGCTGCCGTGGCTGGGAGCCATCAGGATCAGAACCACCAGGGTCACTCCTGCACTTCTCAGGCTTTGGGGGAATCAGTTTTGTACCGGGACCTCTTCTGCCACCTCTGGGACCTGGCAGACTGCAACAATCCTTGTGTTCATGGGGGCGAGTGGGTCCCCTCAGATCAGGTACTTTCTGCCTTTAAATTGGCAATAAATCAGTCTCTTGTTTCTCTTCTGAGGTTCTGGCTGCAGCCTCTGCTCTCTGCTTGGGAAGGGCTGGGTGGTGCTCCCAGGTTTCCCTCACCCTTCTCCAGTGTAGCCCCTGATGCCTGTGCCCTCTGAGCCCCTTCTGGTGGGTCAGCTGTGATGGGGAGGGGGCTCCAGGGGGTTGATCCCACACTGCTGGGCATGGAGGAGTTAATTCCTGCCTGGCCAAGGGGAGCTTCCAACCCGGAGCCCCCCCGCCTTGGCTGAGCTGGCCTTGGGTAGGAAAAAGGTGTTTCCTGTGCATCTGCTGACACAAAGCTCCTGGGGACGTGGTGAGGTGGGACCAGTGGCCAGCAGCCCTTCAAAGGCCAGCATAGATCGGGCTGTGCTGCCATGGGGGACACGGGGACCCCTCCTCTGAGCCCSTGCCAGGGGCTGGCAGTGCCATGGGGTGGCTCGTGGGGGTTGAGGCAGGGGGTGGCACTGGAGGCCTTGTTTGGGTTGGGGGGATGTTGGCTGAAACAGTTTAGGGGGTGATGGGGGATGGCACAGGGGGAATGGGGTGACACAGGTGAGGTGTTCAGGCAGGTACCAGCCMCTCTGTGGCTGTGTTGAGCCCCTGGATGCCCTTTTCTTGTGGTAGGGTGGCAGCCAGGGCCAAAAATAGCCCTGGCAGCAGCAGCATTCCCTGCTCCCCCTCCCCGCCGCACCCCTGACGTCTGGATCGGGGCACCTCCTCCCACGTTTCCTCAGGAAGAAACCCAAGGCTGGAGGGAGGAAGAGGCCGCCCCACGGGTGGGACGGGACAGACGGACAGAGGGACACCAGCGTGGGGCTGGGGAGCCACCAGGAGCGGGGCCGTGGTGCCCAGCGGGAATGGGGAGCGCCCGGCGCATCCTCTGCCTCCAGCTGTGGCTGTGGCTGCAGAGCTCTGCCCAGGAGCTCGACCCTGAGGGCAGGAATGTCTGCAGGTAGGTGCCACGGGGGTCCCCACTGGTGCCACTCCATCTCCTGGAGCCTTTCAGCGGCCCCAGAGGGTTGTTGTCCGTCCCTCCTTCCATGGACAGAGATGTGCAGCCTGGCACGGGGCGGGTGCAGAGACTGGGGTGTGTCTGGGTATTTGGGATCCCTTCTCCAGGGTTTATTTCTCATTCACCCTCCGAGTGCAGGGCAACGGGGCAATATGGGACGCTTGGCAAAACATCGGTGTAGCAARCCCCAAAGAGCTTTGGGAGCTGATGTCCCCTGAATTTGTTGCCACTTTTCCCGTTGTCTCCCACCAGCGGTGACGCCTTTCACAGCCTTCACTTGGGTGCCTCATTTCTGCCCTGCTGCCGAAGTTTGAGCCTCTCCCAGGGCATGGGACACCCGGCACGGGCTCCATGGGGACATTCCCAGCACTTCGGGCAGCCCAGCCCAGCCCCGACCCCGCTCGGGCTGCAGCCTCCGAAATTTCCTTCTATTTTTCTGGTTTCCTTCCGGAGCGTTGCCCTGGGGGCTGCGCCGCCTTCTCAGCACTGGGGCAAGGATCGCTTCGCCTCGGCCGAGGCCATGCAGCCGCCCTGGCCCCCCGGCCCTGGCTGACACCCCCCGGTCTCTCCGCAGGTTCGCCGCCGGCCCGGCGTGCTGTCCCGGCTGGAAGCAGGACGGSAGGGAGTGCACGGTCGGTGAGTGATGGATGGGGGTGAATCCCAAAGCGTGGTCCCCACTCTTATCCAGGGGATCCTCTGAGTGTTGGGGGAAGCCCTGCGGCTCTGTTCGGGCGCTGCCAGTGGAGTTCCACCCCGTGGGGACTCCCCCAGCCGCTGCTGGTGCTGCAGCCGAGCCGGAGGATGGAGCGGGAAGCGGGATGGTGGTTTCCCTGGGAATGCTGTCCCTGCGGGACGTGGGTGGGTGGCAGGTGGGGTGTGAGCCCRGCCTGGGGGGGACCAGAGAGTGCTGAGTGCCTTTCCTGCCACGACAGCCCTGTGCGAGGGGGAAGACGCCTGCAGGGAGGGCGAGGTGTGTGTGAAACCCGGGCTGTGCCGCTGCAGACCCGGCTTCTTCGGAGCAGACTGCAGCTCCCGTGAGTGCCTCCCCCGCGCTCAGCCCCTGCCATCCCCCTTTAACGCCACCTGCGTGCTCGGGGGGCTGCCGGGCTTCTCCCCCACATCCTGCCTGTGTCCTTTCCCCTCGCAGGCTGCCCCGAGCAGTACTGGGGCCACGACTGCAAGCGGAGCTGCCCGTGCCACCCCAACGGGCGCTGCGACCCCGTGAGCGGCGACTGCACCTGCGACCCCAACCACTGGGGAGAGCAGTGCCAGTTCCCCTGCCAGTGCGGYCCCCACGGCCGCTGCGACCCCCTGACCGGAGCCTGCCACTGCGAGCCGGGCTGGTGGGCACCCGGCTGCAGGAAGCAATGCCAGTGCAACCCCTCCACCTCCCAGTGCGACCCCCTGAGCGGGCTGTGCCGCTGCCTGCCGGGCTGGTGGGGCAGGAGGTGCAGCTTCAAGTGCTCCTGCAACGTCTCGCCCTGCGCGCAGGAGACGGGCAAGTGCGAGTGCCGGGCTGGCTTCTGGGGACCGGCGTGCCAGTGGCGCTGCGACTGCGGGCACGGCTCCTGCAGTGCCGCCAGCGGCCACTGCAGCTGCGAGCCCGGCTACCAGGGCAGGAGCTGCAGGGAGCCCTGTCCGSCAGGGAAATACGGATCTCACTGCGTGCACAGGTGAGGAGGAGCAGGGGGGATCCTGCGGTCACAAGTCACTGTGCTTGTGCGTGTCCCTTTGGCTGGGCAGGGAGATCTGTCCTGGGGGTTTGAGCATCCCAGGTTGGATGAAGTATCAGCGTTGCCCCAAAGGAAACACCTCGCTAATGCCAGCAGAAAGTGTCGCCCTAAAATCTGGTTGTCCTYTGTCCTGCTCCCCATGGTGATACAGTAACACGTCCCAACTCAGAATATTCTGTTAYTCTGCTTCCCTCCCACTCTCTTGCTACCACAGATCATCTGGCACTGCTGTGTATTCCCCTTGGTCCAAAATTATGCTTAATGATTTTGTGGGGTGAAACCTGCTTTTTTGTGGGGTGGAACCTGCTTTTTGTGGGGTGGAACCTGCTTTTTATAGGGGTACAAGGGTGGATGTTGTGACCTCAGTGCCTCTCTGCCCATGCAGCTGTGGGAGCTGCAAGCACAGCCAGCCCTGCGCTCCCGTGGATGGCTTCTGCCRGGGCTGCCAGCCCGGCTGGAACGGGACCCTCTGCAAGGATCCCTGTGCTCCTGGATTCCACGGGGAGGGCTGTCTGCAGCCGTGTCCCCGCTGCCAGAACGGGGAGCCCTGTGACCCCCAGACCGGGTCCTGCCTGCGCTGTGATCCCGGCTGGACRGGCCCCAGGTAAGCCCAGGGTGAGGCCACACGTCCCTGGGGGTGTCCCTGCTCTCTCTGGGGTGCAGTCGTTGATGCTTGGCTCTGTTTTGGCAGCTGCAACAGCTCCTGCCCCGTGGGCACCTTTGGTGATGGCTGCCAGTTCCTCTGTCCCGAGTGTGTTTCGGGGAGCTGTGACCCCRTAACAGGAGTTTGCATCTGCCAGGCAGGCTACTGGGGAGACAGGTAATGCCAGGAAAATGCTAGGATACTGCTGGGAGTGGGGCAGGGCTGGAGCCTTGCTCCTTTCCTCCTTTCCTGTCTCTCTTCCAGCTGCAATGACACCTGTCCCGAGGARTATTTTGGAGTGAATTGTTCCTCATCCTGCCAGTGCTCCTGGGGGACCTGCGACCCTGTGCAGGGTGACTGTGTGCTGAGTAAGATCAACATCAYATTTACTCCTTGGCACTGGGCAAGGGACTGTCACATCCTTGCTGGAGAAGGGGCTGGGATGTATCCTGGCAATCCTCCACCAGGAGCTGTCAGCTCCTGCTCTCTCCACGCAGGGCTGTTCTGTAGGCATCACAGCCACAGGACATGCCACACTCAACCCATCTCCTCACACAGGTTTGAAGGACCATGGAGTCCTTGCAGCTGCCATCCTTGTCCCTCTGCTGCTGCTGCTGCTCTGTGTTGTCTGCTGCTGCTGTGGTGCCGGCTCAGCAGATGCCAGAGACAGGTATTTACTCATATTTTTCAACCTTTGACACAAAGCCCCCTCTCCCGTGTCCCTTGATGTCCACCTCTGCTCTGCAGGGCAGCCGTGCCTGATGATGATGTGGTGGCCAGGATGAAGCACCACGTGCGGGGGGTGCTGGCCAACCTCAGTGCTCTCATGCCCTGCTTTAACCTGGGGGGCTCGAAACTTCCCAAAGTCACAGGTAAGCAAAGCAGAGCTGCCGGCAGCACTTCCACCAGTGCTGCACTCTCTGTCTGAGGGGAAGCCTGAAACTCCTCTCCCCCTAAGCACCCTGGGGTGCTCAAGTTCAGTCGGGTGTCTTCTCCTCCCCAGTTTCCCATCACGACACGGAAATCCCCTTCAACCCCAGCTTCATCGAGCCACCGTCGTCTGCGTGGGTTTCAGACAGCTCCTTCTCCTCCTTCGACACCGACAACGAGGGACCCGAGTACTCCGTSCCTCCCAGAGAAGGTGACGCCCATGGCTGCTCCTCCTCCTCCACCTCTGATCACCTCTGGGCTGCCGGGTTCAATCCTGGCCGTCCCAGGGAGGTGTGCTTGGCWCAGACAGTGTTTATTTCCTTGCCCTTGTTTTCCTGTCTGCGGGGCTGYGTTCGGCCGTGTGCGATGGGACGTGCCCAGTGGGGCAACCCCATTTCACAACCTCCTCCCTGGGAAACGATCCCAGGGACAATCCYGTTGCATCAGTTCCTGTCCCAGTGTCCCCAGCTATGTCCCCGGGTARGGTGGCAGCTCTGGCAGCCGTAACACGTGTCACCTTGTCCCACAGGCATCCCGCTGCTGGGCGGGGCTGAGCTGCAGGATGGAGCATCCCCCGCTGGCGAGGCTCTCCCGGACCCGTCCGCCTTTGACTCCGAGGATGTCTCGCAGCCCTTCGCCATCCCCCGCACCTCCAGCATCGCCAAGGCCAAGCGCCCCTCTGTGTCCTTCGCCGAGGGGACAAAATTCGGGGCGGCCGAGACGCCCAGCCCCAGCCGGAAGCCCAAGGCGCCCTGGGGCCCATCCAGGCTGACCCCACCGCCGGGGGATGCGGGGCCCGAGCCCCRCAGCGAGCGCCCGGCCAGCGATTGCTACGAGAACCCCGAGCCCCTCAGCAAGGGGGACGAAAGCCACCGGCCATCGCCCCGGGCCACGCCGGGGGGACGCCGCAGGGTGGTGTCCAGCACCAGGCATGTGGCGCAGAGAGTGGAGGCGCTGGAAGCAGCTGCGAAATCCGGCAGCTGGGAGGCGAAGGGGAAGGAACCCAATGTCACCACCATCTACATGATGGTGGGAACGGCTGGGCAGGACGCCARGGCGGAGGGGACTGGCGAGGGACCGGTGCAGGCTGTGCTGAAGCGTCTGGGCAGCTTGCAGAAGGGCAAGTGGGCTGCGAAGGAGGAGCCCAAGGTGAGGAGGAGCGTGGAGGCCATCCAGAAACCTCCTCGCCGGGCCCTGGCGCAGCGCAGGGACTCGGAGAACAGCTGCAAGCAAAGGGAGAGTGTGCCGGGGGCTGCTGCCGAGTCAGCCCCGGGCAAGCAGCAGAATTCYGCTGCAAAGAGACTGTCCCTCCTCCTCGCATCTCTCTCGTCAAAAAGCACCGGTGCCCAGGACGGGGCCAGCGAGACCGTAGGTGCCACAGAGAAGGGCAAAAGCCCGGAGTTAGTGGGCAGCCTCGAAAGGAAGGGACAGGCTGCCGCGGAGGAAGAGCCGAAATACGAGAACGTGGCCAGMAGCGGTGCTGATTCGCCCTCCGGCCCCGGCAAAGAGTTGCCGGCCACCCCTCCGGCCACCTGAGCCACCCCTGCCCGGGCTGGGGCCGCGGGGCTCCTCCAGCCCCAGCCCGCGGGAGCCGAGGGCCCGCTCCCAGCTGCGAACTGGAGAAGCATCGAGCCTTCCTGGTGACCCCCTCCCTTTCCTCCGTGTCCCTGGCTGGGGCCACAGCAGGGACAGCCCGTGGGGTTGTGCTSCTCGGGGGCTGTTTTCTGCTCCTCCCTGCCCTACCCAGCCCSATTTGTGTCTGCACAGCCCCGGGGGACAGCTGTGGTGGCACCYTCAGGTCSCTGTCACCACTARGGACATACCCGATGCAGGGCTGCTGTGTGCTCAGCTGGGAAATGCGTGCACAAAATCCATTCTCACCCCATCGGTTTTCACCTTTCCCCGTCCCAATTCCTGTGATGCAGCTTGGAGCCTCTTGCTGTAAAGGTTCTTCTCTCTGAAGGGGATTATTTTGTGGAGCTGGGCTGARGAGAGATGATGGGCTGTCACAAGCAGCTTCAGAGAAAATTAATTTTAGCTGCTTATCTCAAAGGGTATCTGGGTCTGCTGGGGTTTATCTGTGTGGCTCTGGCTTCTGTGGCAGGCCGTGGCTGCCTTTGCTTCCATGTGGAAAAGCTCGTGGCAGGACACAGGGTGTAGTGAAAGCCTTTYAAACTCCACACAGTTCCAAGCTGCAGTTGTGCAAACGTGGCAGCTGGGCAGTGACCATCAACCCGTGCACCTGGTGCCATGCTGATAAGGGTGGGAGTTGCCCAGAAAATGGGATTTCCACGGGTGCCCTAAGCTCCTGCCACTTCCCACGCCTCATTCCTGCTGTAAAGGYGGTTGAGATGCCAAAGAGGATTTGCAGAGTGATCTGGTTTTAGATGTATCTCAGTAGTAGAATGTTTTTGTGTATTTTTTTTTCTGTTATTTCACATGGTGTGAAAACCTTGGAATGAAAATTAAATGCCCTTTCAGGAGTTGGGTTTCCCATCCACCCTTTGAGTCAAAGATACAACCAGGAATATATTCCAGAGTGTGGAAACTGTCAACAGCCTTAGGCTTTCCGTATGTTTTTTTTTTTTTAATTTTCTGGCTCTGTTGAATTCTGAACTCTCACTCACTCACTGAGCAGAGCCCAAGACTGGAGTGCAGGAGGAATGTGAGAGGGCTGTGAGTGTCCAGAGCCCCCCTGTTGCAGCCTGCACCTCACACATCATGTGCAGAGCTCCACGTGAATCCTTCTGCTCTGGAACTGCTCAGCTGGGGTTCAGGGTTTGGGGTGTTTCAGAAAACACAGTGGGTCTTGCTTTTYTCCTTTTTGCTTTCCATGGGTGCTWCTTCACAGCACAAGGCACCAAATCYCCACRGTCTGACATGGCTGAAGCTTCCAGTTTTGCAGCCAGCACAAAGCACCCTTTCCTGCAGTGGAATCATCTGCTGCTGTGATTATAACACCAAATATTCTGGCATTCAAATAAAACAGCTCATCCTGGCAGGACTGGAGCAGCAGCCTGTTCTGCACATGCTTTCTTTTGTTTTGACACCGTTTTATGACAGCGGCAGGGACAGTCCCACATTTGATTTRTAAGCAGCCATTTTTTTCCCTAATGGGATGGATATTTTGAGCCTGTGAGCTGAGCAGTGCTGTGCCAGAAGTGACTAYCACGTGAGCCAGTTCACTCTGGGTGCAGCATGTAAATAGCTGACAGCAACCTGACAGCCTTCACGCCTGCTTTGAGAAGATGCTGCTGCTGGGAGAACCTYCTGTGTCCACAGAGCCAGGATGTTTCCCCTGCTTGAAGATGAAGCATCTTGGCTGTGTCTGGGCAGTSAAAAGGAAAGGAGCTGCAGATTTCCAGCGTGTGGCTGCCCATACACACTCCTGCAGCCTGGCTGCGCTGGTGTCTGCTTGCTGGGGATGCATCTGTCGGCTGTGCCGGGGGTTCAGCTCTGGATGTGGGAGGTCTGCAAGGCAGAGCTGGCGGGTGAGGGAGGGGAAATCTCTTCCCGTGCTGGATCTCGGACTTTGCAAAGCTGCTGCGGTGTTCGGAAGGCAGGCAGTGGGAAGGGATCCATGTGCAGGTGCTGTCTGCAAGCAGAGAGGTGTCTGTGTGCTCTGCTGGGGCAGGAACAGAGGCTGGAGCTGTTCCTGGCGTCTGTCCCATGGTGGTCTGTCCTTGTCATCCTGTCAGCCTTGTCATCTCCTTTCCCAAACTGMCCAAGCCTTTGAAGAGCACCACATCCTTTACCCCAGTGTCTGTGCCAGAGCAGGAGCTGTCACCTCCCTTCCAGCCTAAACTCAYTCCTGGCCAGTTTCTAAAAACATGTCTCTGTGTCAGTGCTGTTCTTCGGCTTCACTTTATTTTTTTCTCCCCATGCTGTTTACTCAATCCCTGGGGTATTTATAGCTGCCCATGGATCACCTGATAGCTTCTTTTCTCCTTCTAGGATAGGAAAACTGAGCCCTCCCCACTCTTGCTGTGGCAGAGTTCCTGAGACCCCAAACAGCTTCCAAATCCTCCTCATGCTCCTCCCTGTCACAGTTTGTGTTTCTTGGACGCAGCAGCCAGGTCTGGGTGCTGAGGTCTCCTGGGTCTCATGCTGTCTCAGCCTTCCTCTACCTCTGTTAAACACCTGGCACGGATCCAGGCTGCCTTGTTTTCTTTGGGCTTTTTGTTTGTTTGTTTGCWTTGGCTTAAATCCACTTTCCAGCTGTTGAAAGACTTGACCCCTCTCCCACAGCCAAGGCTGAGGAGTTTCCTCTTCCCGCCCGCCACAGGGATGGAGTGGTGGGGACACGTCCGTCTGTCTGGGGCCCTCTGCTTCCTCTGGGGTGTTTACCTGCCACAAATCCTGCTTTCATCTCCTTCGGCTGAGAAAATATCCCCTAAAAAGATTCTAGGGATTCATGGCTGTGTCCTCTGACTCAGGACCTCCCTAACGAGAGATGGATTTATGGCAGGTCTAGAAATATCTCAGAGGAATGCTCTGAAAAATTATTTAACAGAAAAAAAGAAGGCAGAGTTGTGGTGAAATCAGCTATGAAGCTGGCTTGTAATTATATTACTTTTATTTAATGAAACTGGGCTGTATCCCCAGCAGGTGGGATCAACAGGTTTAGCGAGGGGGTTTTCCCCCTTTGCTCACCTGAGACCCCACCTGGGCGTATTGAGTCTAGCTGTGAGGATTCCAACGTAAAAAGGACAAGGCATGCGTTGGAGTGACTCCAGAGGAAGCCCCAGTGATGATCAGAGAGCAATGCCGCGGGTGCTGTTCCCCACACGGCTCCCCGCGCTCGGCGGAGCTGTCCTCACAGCAGCGAACGGTGCGGCTCCCCCGGCTGCCGCCCGGGGCCGGCGGAGACCGGCGGAGAGCGGCAGCGAGCCCCGCGGGGCGTTCCCCGCTGTCCCCAGGCCGTGCCGGGCGGGGGAGCCGCATCACCTCCCGCCGCCCATGCCGTTTTGTGGCTGTTCCCTGCAAGGAAAGGTGCCGCTGTCCCCGCGGCCGGGCCGTGTGTGTGTGTGTGTGTGTGTGTGCGTGTCCCGCTCGGCCCCGTGCCCAGCCGCGGCTGTGTCGCCCCGGTGCTTGAGGCTGTCCCGGGAGAGCCCAGGTGCAGCCCGGAGCGGGGGTACCGGGGGATACGGGAGGAGAAGGGGATCGGGGAGGGTACTGGGGGTACCTGGATATGGGGAGGGGTCCCGGGGGGATATCGAGGCGCACGCAGGAGTACCAGGGGAATCCCGGTGAGTACCGGAGGGGAAACACATCAGGGGATACCTGAGGGGTGGCAGGTACTTGAGGGAGATGCCTGGGGATACCGAGGAGTGGATACCGGTGGCTACCGGGAGAAGACATCGGGGAGTACCGGTGGGAGAGAGCGGGGGGTACCGTACAAGATATCGGGGGGGGCCCTGTGAGGAGATATCGGGAGTCCCCGGGGGGGAATATCGGGAATATCCCAGGGGAGGATATATATCTTCCCAGGAAGAKATATCGGGGGGATCCCGGGGGAAGATACCGGGGAATGCCGTGAGGATATGGGGGGGGTCCCGTGA
>CADDXX010000217.1:1337053-1351751 GCA_902810485.1 Alauda arvensis
GCGGCGGCCAATCAGCGGGCGCGCCTGTTTTGCCCTGGCAGGGCGGATAAAAAGCCCGGGTGGGATCCGCGGCGGAGCGGAGCGGGCGCGGCACCGGCGGTGAGCGGGGCACGGCACCGGCCGTGGCGGGGGGGAGCGGCTGTGTGGATTGCGGGGCCTGCCGGGGCGGCGTGGGGTCTGCACGGGATGAGGGGGGATTCACGCGTGGGAGTGGCTGGGCGGCGGAGGAGGGAGAGGGGATGGAGAGGGGGAGCGTGGGTGGGGGGCTGGATGGTGAGGAGGGAGGGGGGCGCTGAGGGGCTGTGTGGGGTGCAGCGGGGGTGATGTGGGGAGTGGGCCGTGCTGAGGGACAGCGGGGACAGYGGGCTGCAGCTCTTGTCGCAGAGATGGCTGGGCTGGGCAAGGATAAGGGGGCTGCGGGTGCAGGGATGAGGAAGAGGAGGAGGAGGAGGTGATGGAGGAAATGCGCTGTGGGCTGTGCTGGGGCAGCGGGCCTGCGCTGTGGGTGGGGGGGTTTGAGGGGGCTGCAGGCTGGTTTGCAGGGCAAGGGGCTCTGAGACGGGTTATGTGGCTGGAAGGGGGCTCTGACCTGCAGGCATCACTGCAGGGAGCTGGGTCAGACCCCGTCCCCACAAAGCACCCGGTGCTGGGGTCTCCCCCATGAGGGGAGCTGTCCTTGCTGGGTGTGTGGCCAGCCGCTTTCCCCACAGTGCGGGCTGAGGTKTGCCTGGGCTGGGAAAAGCCTCAGCTTGTCTCAAAGGGCCACCTTTGTGCYTTGTGCTCCCCAGGGTTGCCCCCTGGACAGGTGTGTTCCCAAATTTGCTCCCTCCAGGGACCGGGATAAGTGGAGCTGGACACAGTTAATGCAGCTCCAGCATCTGGGGCAGCCTGGAGRTGTCACTGAGCTGCAGTGTCTCCCAGCTGGTTGGTCTGGCAGGCAGCAAAAAATGCTCCTTGCTGAGCCACTGGTGGTATAAACTGAGTTTGTAGAACGCTCACGCACCTTCCAGAGCAGGTCTGTGCTTTTGCATGGGGCAGGGCAGACCCGGTAGGTCTCTGAAGCCACCTCTGGGGATGTGTGACTGTGTCCCCCATCCAGCCCCTGGCTGATGGCAATGGGGACAGTAGAGTGCTGGCTGCAGCATTTATTCCCCCAGTGCCTCCCCAATGAGCTGCCTGCCCCGTGCAGGGGCAGTGGGCTCCAGGCAGTGTTTGCTGCATTTTCATACCTGTTGCTCGGGAAGTGGAACAGAGTCCTTGAGCAGAGCCCCGTGTCACTCWGAGTGAGCACCTGAGGGGCTTTTCCAAGGGCACCTGTGCCTCCCCCATCCCTCCAGGTCACTCGGCGAGCTGGCACCTGCAAAAACCAGTTCTGTACCCGAGTGCCTGGCATTCAGCAGCCCAGGCTGCTAGTGGGGAGATTCCTCAAAACAAGGAGTTTTTCCATGCTGTTTGAGCAGTGTGTGCTGTCTSTGAGGACTCACTGGTGTTGCTCCCTGCAGGTTGAGGCTCTGAAGGAGGCCATCCCCCCTCAGGAACCATGGCCCCCACGCTGGCCACGGCGCACCGGCGGCGCTGGTGGATGGCCTTCACAGCCATCATCGAGAACCTGCTCTTCTCTGCCGTCCTGCTGGGCTGGGGGTCCCTGCTCATCATGCTGAAGGCTGAAGGGTTTTATTCCTACCTGTGCTACGGGCTAGGTAAGGATGCTCTGCATGGAGAAGTTTGCTGCTGAGGTTTGCTGGGGTGGTGCTGTGTTTTAGGGTGGTGTGGAGTTGGTTGGAGGAGGGCTGAGCTCCTCGTCAGTCCCAGGGGAGAAGGAAGGGATTTGTGCTCCTTCCTAAAACTAGTGGCATCCTTGGGATGGTGCTGTGGCTTTGTAGGGTGATTGGAAAAAGGAGCTTTAATGATGCAGAGCTTTTCTGGATGGCCTGTTGTACTTGGCCATGAGTTCTTCCTCTGCAAGGGAAKGCTGGATGGGTTCTGGAGGATGATGATTTGTGGGGAGGGTGTCCTGAATTTAGAAGAGGAGCTTTGTCCTTAGTGGTGAGAAAACAAGGAGCAAGGGTGGCAATGATATCAGGGCAGTCCAGTGCTGCTGTTGAGGAGAATTTGCAGAATTAAATATTACTGATAGTTCCTCTCCTTCTGGAAGCACCCAGGATGTGCTTAAACCAGGCTGTGTTTCTGTGAGGGCTTGAGCTTCACCTTCTGCTCCAGCCAGAAGTGACTGTCCCTATTGCAGACACAGCCTCTGGAAGGGGAGAGAGAATTTCTTGGTGTGGGAATGGTAATCCTGGGAGAGCACCCTGGAGGTGGACATCTATCCCCAGCCTGGGCATGGAGAGAACTGTGCATCCCACAGTGTGCTTGGGTGGTCAGTGGGGTTAAAAGGAGCCCCAGGGTAAAGGTGTGGTGTGGATTTTGGAAAGCTGCTGTGGTGACTGAGGGTTTGCATTGCTCAGAGAAGGGAAGGGCAGAGTGAARAGAGGCAGTTTGGGCTCTGTCCAGAGATGTGTGATGGAGACTGAGACTGGATCTGCCCTTTTGGGGCCGGTGGAGGAAGCAGTTTGTGAAAAGAGCTGGAAATCAGCATGGACTCTCAGTGAGAAATGGCTGAGAACAGCAGGGAAAACTGAGGTATGGGGGAACAAAGTGCAGACTTCCAAAGGTACCTGTGAATAGCTGTGATGATCCTTCGGGTTTTGCTCATTCATCAGCTGCTTGTTATCTCCCCTGCTTTGTGTACCAGAGCCKGRGTTGGTRCACCTGGCAAACATGCACATGTTTGTCTTTTATCAGCTGCAGTTTGGCAGCTCCATCTCCATCCTGTGCTCTGCTCTCAGGGCAATGCTCCCAAGTGTGTCGATGTCAGTCCCCAGGGGCATTCCTGTGTGTGAGGGAAACTCCCAGTGCCTGGAAACCTTGCAGGACCTCTGTTCTCTCCTCATCATGAGACTTTGTCACAGGCCTGTGTAAAGAGATCACATTAAACCCATCAGGTGGAGGCTTTCTGCCACCCAGATAAAGCACACAGAAGCTGATAAGCAAATGCTGACTGTCTCCATGAGCAGGCATTTTCCTGTCTGCTTCTTGAGATGTGCTCTGCTGACAAGAACTTCACTTTGGGCCCACCTCCTGCTCTTTGCCTTGACTGCTTTCAGTTTGTCCCAAATCAGCGAGGTTCACTCCTGTTTGCTAATCTGTGGCTTTTCTGGCTCTCCCCGTGGGAGTGCCTATGCCCACAGACCACARGGAAGATGCAAATGTTTGGACTGCTGTGGAATTGCTGCCCTGGGGGCAACTGCTCCCTCCTAGTAGCCAACCTGTGCCCCGAGGAAAGCMAGCTTAATCCCTGAAGAAATTTGGGCAGTGAAACGTCCTCGTTGTCCTCAAATATCTGGCCATCACTTCTGAACTGGGTGATGGCTTGTGATGAGCTGGGGACCTTCATCCATGCTGAGTCACTTTCMTTTCTCTGTTTCTGTCCTCACTGTAAGAGTTTTGTGGGGAAGACTCTTGGCTCCAAGTGTGTGGAGGCTCTCAATGACCAGCCCCAAACTGAGTTTTTTCCCTTTGCTGGCATTAGGGTGACCCAATGGTTGCCTTTTTCAGTGTAACCTATTGAGTGCTGCAGCCAACTTGGCTGGCAGGCTTGGTGCAAACAAATCATGACTAGTAGCCTTTGGGCACTTGTTGTTCCTAATGCTGCTGTGGGCATGTAAGTATTGCAAAGGAAAAAAAAAAAAAGACTTTTCCTAATGAGCCAAAGGTTCTTGGCAGGGCTTTTGGTTTGTCAGCAAAAGCTCTTGCACTTTGTGATGCTTTCCAATGAGAGGCAAAACTAGACCTTGTCCCTTCTGCAGCCTCTTCTCTGAAGGTAAAAAACAGCTGACCAGAAAGTGCTGCAGTTCATGAAGGACTCCTAGTCTCCCTGTTGAATCCCTCACTTGCCTTGCTTGCCCTTGGCTCCTTGTGTTGGATTTTACTCTGCCATTGTACAAATGTGGGGTCCAATGGACTCTTAACTCAGTAACCTGAGGATGGAGATGGACACCTGGGGGGGTTGGGGGAAAAGCTGAAATAACAGAATATTTTACAGAGCAGTTGTGCAACAGGGCTGGAGTGGGGGGTTGTACCCGTTGGGCCACCTCCTGAGAGGTATGTTTGAAATTCGCTGACAAGGAGCCTGGTAGTAGCACTTTGTTCCCATTTTAATTTTACTACACTACTACTTGGCCTTTAACCAACTGAAGCAGCATCTTTTATTCGGTGCAAGTGCTGACTCTACAGTCTTTATCATGGTTCTGGGCCTTATCAGCTCTTGGGGAATTTGATCAGTCCAGGGCCTTGCCTTGCTATGATGTTTCTGGGATTGGGAAGCTGAACGTTTGGGTCTGAAACATGCTTWAAAAAAAATGTCCTGAACTTGATAATCTGCTCACAAAGAGCAGAGATAAGGGACACAGAGGGCTTTCCTCTAAGGCAGGGCTGCAGAGTACCAAAGGGATGATAAGCTAATTCACTTACAGCGAGTTAACGAGCCCTGACGTGGTCATAGGGGGAAGGTGCTGCCTTACAGCTCTTTTCCCTTATTTATCTGAGCTCTGGGGTGGGGAATGTGCAGTCTGAAGGTCCCTCACAGTCTGGGGAGATATGGCAATGACGATTTGAGGCAGGGCTCTGCACGTGAGGCTGTAAACAGGAAAAGAATGAAGGTGGTAAACACTGGATTTGTGCAGGAAACACACTGTGCTGATCAGCAGCTGTCGTGGGAAGGTGCTGGCTGAGCACTGCTGCAAAATGAAACCACAGCTGGGGAGAGAACTGGGAGTTAAACTGAGACTGTGCCAGGGTTATATGAAGCTTTCAGGCACCCAGAGAAGGGGTCCTGGAAGGTCAGGGAAACCCGAATAAATTGCTTTTGCAGTGGTACAAAGCAAGAACATCTCCTCCCAGTTCCCAGAAGTATGACACCATCCTGAAAAGAGAAAACATGTTCTTATGTGGGCAGACTGCAGAATCAGTTGTTTGCACATGTCTTTCAGTGTGCTATTTTTTAAGCCAATACTCCCAGTTCTTTGCCCTTGATTTCTGTCTTTTTTTTTTTCCCTCCTTTTTTTTTTTTAGTTTTTCTATAAAAAAGAGAGGAGGAAAATAAGGGTGTGCAGGCTGTGACAGAGCTATTGTCAGGGTGGCTGGGGGTGTCTTGCCTGTTTGACTCAGTCTGATCCATGACATAAGATGAAAGGAAAGCTGCTCTCTGCCATCTGAGATGGCAGTCACTCCTGGAAATGCCAGACTTGTTCCTCTGGTAATGTGCTGTGTGTGTGTGCCTGGGATTTGAAGAGGTCAGTAAAGAACAGTTAATGATTGACCCTCACATGGAACCTGCAGCACTTAATTTGGGAAAAAAGGGATGGCTTTAAATGTTCCAGCCTGAACAAATCCCAGCGATGCTCTTGACATAAATGATTACCCAGGCAGCCTTCTCCTCCACCTAAGCTGTCATTCTTTAAATAGTAACTTGAACTACTAATTGGGCAGTAGAAATCCTGCTGCTTGTGCGGGGAGTGCTGTAAAAATAGGCAGCARTGTTCTTGTAATTGCTGGTAAAGACTTGTAGCTTCTGCTGGCTCGTCAGTGAGGCAGCAGTGAGTGAGCACAGCCTCCGTGCTGCTGCCTTGCCCGGGTGTCACACCTCGTGTGCTGCACACAGGTGGACTTGGCAGGAGGATTTGGGGTGGGCACAGAGCCAGCCCTTCCCCAGAGCAGTTTTCCAGCTGGAGCCAGGCACGTAGGAGATTGTCCCGGGAGCGCGGCGTGCGCCGGTCTGGAACGGGCTCTGAGCTGTGATTGGGGGGAAGCTGCTGTTTGCTGTAACCAGGTGCTTTAGGTAGGTGAGTAGTTAGGCAGGTTCTCTGCCCATTAAACCCCTCCTAGCTGCATGTCCTGTGCTGCCACTCGCTGTCCTGTGCCAGCAAGCTGCTGGCACCCAAATCTGTGCTCGTGGATGAGACGGCTCTTGGCTGGACCTTRTGCCTGCTGCACGCACCTGCAGCCCCTCCAAAATGTTCTATTTATGGAGGTGGCTCAAAGGATCAGAGGATGTCAGGGTGCCAAGGGCTGCTGGAATCATTTCCATTACGCCTCAGTGGATCTTCTCTTGTTGCTCAGGGGCTGCTTCTATTTTCACAAACAATTTGTATTTCCACATAGCGCTGTTGCCTGGCCCCTCCTTGGAGCTGGCACTGAGCAGCTGTAAACAAGGTGGTTGGTACAGGCAGGGAGTGAAGTTTGGTGTCCCATTCCCAGCCTTCCAATGTTCAGAGAGGGGCAGATTTGCTTGCTGTTTCTGAGCTGTGTCCTTGTCACCTCACACACACTCTTCATGGGAGGGCCAGCAGGTGTGTGCTGTGCGAGCCCCTTGGGGAGATGCAGCAGCTGAGCACATCAAAAACATGAACAGGAATTTGTACTCTCCAGCTTTAACGGCTGAGTATTTCTGTTTGGAGATCTCTTTGTGGGGAGGGCTACCCAGGCTTTAACACGTGCAGCCAGAAGTTACAAGGTCACTGCACTGTTCGTGTCCCTCCACCCTCCTTCCACTCATCAGCTGAGCCATCTCTGGAGACTGCTGACACAGGGAAACTGCTACTACTTTGTGGATTTCCCCCCCCTCCTCTCCTTGTTTTCCCGAGTTTCACCTCTCACCCACATCTGTTTCCTATGAATTTATCTTTGTGGAGAGCCCAAAAGCCTTGATGCTGTGGGTGAAAACTGCAGAGAGACTCCCAAAGTCTGTCCAGGACTGATTTCTCAGGATGTGACTYGAGTGCCTCAGGCTGCCCTCCYTGCAGAGGAGATGCTGCTGGTGGCACATGTGACATTTTGGGGATATTTGTTGCTTACTCTGGCTATCCATGACTAACAGGGCAAGAGAGGGGACAGATTAAGTTATCAATCAGGAGCACATGGCAGTGGAAAGGAACACAGGCAGTTTGAAACCATCTTAGCAAAGATGCTGGTGGAAGCAATATAAATGGTGAGAAATGCCCCTGCCTTCCCTGGGGTGCTGGGAGGGGACAGAGGCAGCTCCAAGGCCTCAGATATCAGTGCCTGAATTCCTGCTGATACCTGATGGCAGGAAGGTGGAGCCAGGTTTGTTTGCAGTGGACACAAAGCTGGGAGGGAGGTTTGGGGCAGCTGGGAGAGCCAGGGTGAAACCAGTAACTGTGGAGGGGCTGAGGCTTGGGTAGAAGGGAGGGAGGTGCAGAGTGGGGCTGTGTTACCTCCAGAGATAACACAGAGCAGCCATGGGATCTCCCCCACCAGCCACAGCAAGCAGTGWATGGGAAGCCACTTGCTCATGAGGGATTCCTGCTAATTAACTAAACCAACCAGGGCTTGCTGGGATTCTCCAGCCTCACTTCGTGCTGCTGGTGATGTTGGTGACTTCTCTCTCTGTTCCTCCTTAAGTACTCARCTTTGTCAGATCAGTTATTAAATATGGAGGAGAGTGTTTTATATCACTGGCTTGCAGCAGCAAGAGAGCAAATGCTTTGTCATAGCAGCAAAGGTTCCAGAGGAGTGCTGGGAGAAGGAGAGCTGGAGTGCACTGGAGCTGTGAATTAATGGAAGTCTGAAGGCACACAACTCACTCGAGGAGTTGTAAGCAGCCTAGGGATAGGCATGTAACAGGAGAATTGACATGAGGCAGTAAAAGGGAACTTCTTTCCTTTCATTTTTGGTTTTTTTTTTGGTTTTTTTTTTTTTAACTGGCCTGTTTGTGTCTCAGTTACACAACGTGGGCTCTGTTCAGCGTGGGAGTTTGCATGCAGAGTTCCTCATGTAAGGGCAAGAACAGAAAGCTGGGCATATAATTGATCTGTGTGACATAAACCCATTTTGAAAGAACAGAAAATGCTAATTATGGGGCAGAGTTAAAGATGCATCAATCCTTGGAAAAAAACAAAAACAGAGAAGGCAGGTGAGCTGCCAGCCCCCCTGGGGAACAGGGTAGTTAAATCCAGGAAGGATTTTTTTTAGAGCCAGGGCAGTCAAAGCAGGGTGGCTACTGCAAAGCCATTCTTCATCCTGATGCCTGCAGTGAGGGTAGGAAGCTTTTCATTTGAGCAGGCTGCTGCTCAGTGCCAGGCCTTGTCAGCCTGGTGTCTGGAACCAAAATAACTGATTTGGCTGTAGCTGTCGTTGGTTTTGTTAGGGAAAGGATCTCTGAGAACATGACAGCTGTAGATTAGGAGGGCCTTATTTTTGTATCCCTTTGGGTTTGGCTGGGTTTAGTCTCCTGTAATTGCCAGGCCCTTGCTGTATGGTTGTTTTAATAAGGATGGAGATTCATTCATTTAGGTTTTTACCCTGCTGCTGCATGGGGTACCTATCTCCTGGGTGCTTTTTCCTCACAGCAGAGCTCATCAGGTTTCCCTCATCCTTCTGCTGCTCTGCTTCTCCCTTTCTCACTGATCAGAATAAAAACTGGGCTGTGGAGGGTGTATGCCCAGCAGGACTCTTCCTGCTTCAAGCCTCATCCTGACACACTGTCCTCTCTCACCCCATGCAGAGACCACCACCAACAGCTCTGAGCTGGAGAACAGCACAGATTCAGAGCACAAATGGCCTTCCTGCAACGCCCAGGACGAGATGCTGAACTTGGCCTTCACCATTGGCTCCTTCCTGCTGAGTGCCATCACGCTGCCCCTGGGCATTGTCATGGACAAGTACGGCCCCCGCAAGCTGCGGCTGCTGGGCAGGTGGGTGTCAGGGCTCCATCCCACCCTGCCTGGGTGCTGGGCCTGCTCTGGGGTCCCTCACAGCCTTGGGAAGAGTCTGAGGGATGGGGTTGGGATGTGCACAGGACAGCAGAGCAGCTCTGATTTCAGCCAGCACAGTGAATTGCTCCATAAGGGATGGGCCTGGAACTCCATGTCCACACTTCAGCTCTGCAGTGCTGCTCTGTGATCCCTGTCCAGATGGAGCCTGGAGGAAGAGTGGAGTCATTTGTGAGTCAGGGAGGGTAGCTTTCTCCTTGGGCTGGGAGCTATGTCCTGAGAGGCACAAAACCAAGATGTTACATCATTGTTTGCAGGCTGGGGAGTTAACTCAGGGATAAACATGTCCTGTTGCCTTTCTCAGGGCCCTTCTCTTCCATGTGGTGTGTGTTGCTTTCTGCCTCAAACAGCAGGGTTGTCAACTGCTTCTGTCATAGATTAGTGACTCATGGATTTGGGATTAGTGACTTTTGGGATCAGTGGACCCCAGCTCTGTTTCAACTGTCACAATTTTCATGCAGTGAACTTGATTAGAAACCAAACTGGCCTGTGGGCAGAGTGGGAAAAACAGGGCAAGTCTCTGAGTCAGGCCCTACCAGAGAGGAGTTGAGTGCTGGGGCTCAGGACAAAGGCTGCTGCCTTTGGTCACCCTGAGGTGAGGGCTGGAAAAACTCAGTGCTGGAAAACCAGTGGGAATTTGGGTCCAGACAGAGCTGCGTCAGTGCTGGGAGGAAAGGTTCCTGCCCCAGCCCTCCCTTGTGCAAGGCTTGCCTGTAATACTTGTTTGCCAGTAATATTTGGGTATTTCCCTGGATTTTTCTTTCCAAACTGCCAGCTTCCCTCTTACAGAAATTGCCCAGTGAGGTGCTGAGGGGGTGGAAGCAGCTGTAATTTGCTGTGGGTAAGGCTGTTAGTGAGACACTCATGGCTCTGGTTCCCTTTCAGTGCCTGCTTTGCTGTGTCCTGTGTGCTGATCGCCTACGGTGCCAGCAACCCCGACTGTAAGTTGGCATCTTTCTGCTGAGCTGGGAGCGTTTCAGGGCTGTGGTTTGGGGTTTTTGGGGAAGCAAAGTTCAAACTGTCACCTCCCCCCCACAGTGCTGCACTGGGGTCTTGCTGGGGACACAAGGCAAGCAATCTGCCAGCCTGAGGGAGCCAAGTGGCTCTGGGAAGGGCTGGTGTTTCACAACACCAAGGGGAGAGTGTAGCAAGGGCCAAATGTCTGAGATACCCAGGTCTCTTAGTTTTGTGTTTGGGCTGGGCCAGATCCTGTAAAGGAGTAGTTCCAGATGAGTTCATGGCTTTTTCAGGGTTGGGAAATGGGTAATAGCACACAGTGTGTAAGTGGCTTTTTTGCCAGAGGTAGATGGAGCTTGCTCCTCAAGAGCAGATAGTGAGCCAAGACTTTGGATTGTTTGCTCAAGTAAATCTTCCTTTTGACCCATCAGACAAGCTGGATCAGCAAGTCTGATCCTTAGAGAAAAGGAACCCTTCCATGCTCTGTCTTGGAGGAGATCCCTGTCCCTCCCAGTCTGTGAGGCTGGGGAGATGGGTGCTGGGTCAGGAGCAGTGTGACATGTCCTGAGGGAGTTGATCCACTGAGGTTTTCACATGTCAGGACCAAAGCCCTCAGGGCTCTGCCTCCTTTCCCTCTGCACTTTAGTGGGAACTGAGGGCAGTTTTTTTTTTTTATTGTTGCAGCTCTGTCTGTGCTGATATTCATTGCCCTGGCTCTGAATGGCTTTGGTGGGATGTGCATGACCTTCACATCACTCACGGTAAGTGAAGAGTTACCACCTGGCTGTTTTACCCTTCACTGTGGCTGTGAGCTGGGCTGGCAGGCAAGAACAAAGTGGATCTTCTGCCTGTGGCTTGAATAGCACGTGTTTGTGTTTGGTACAAAGGGTCACTCACCCTTGGGAGCGAGTCCTTGGTTGTTATTCTACAGCTTGTTTTCCCCAATCCTTTTTTTTTTTTCACCTTTGTATCTCAGGTGAAGGTGGGGGGAAAAAAGGGAAGTGTTTTTGTCTAGGACTCATAATGTGCCTGTACATGCAGTGCTCAGCTGCTTGGCACAGGCTGGATGTGTGTTTGCACTGGATTTAGCATTGACATAGTGCAGGAAGAATTAGCAGGGCACAAACCCTTGCAGCTGGGTATGAACAGCTTTCTGCAAGCACAGTTTGCATCTCTCTGCAGGAAAATGGTTCTTCTTGATCACAACAGGTTTTGCTTTTCAGAGGGGTGAGAGTCCCTCACAGGTTTTCTCAGGAATGCTGTGTTGTTGGGTGTGCACAGCCCACTTGGATGTGTTCAGGATTGTGTGGAAAGCTTTGGTCAACAACTGTCAGCTGGATCTCTACGTTTTGGGGTTCTTTCTGCCTGGAGGCAGAGGCAGTATCATTCTCCAAATAACTGCTTTATTTTCTGCCTCATTACCCTGATTGTTGTCAGTGTGGCTCAAACAGGGCTGGGTGGAAAGTGGCCCAGAAAACAAGCCTGAGAAGCACTGATTTTATTTATTTATTTTTTCCCTGAGCTGTAGTTAAAAGCTTTCAGATTTGAACTGCACTATGCTGAACTTGCTGCTGAAGTAAAACTTCCTGGTAAAATTACCTCTAATTTAACAGGGCTTAGACACTGGCTGAAGTCCTGAGATCTAAATTTGGCAGAGGCTGACTTTGGAGAGCACTCTGTGCACCGTGGTTTTGCTGCTGCTGTTGCTTTCATATATTCAGAGCTTTCAGAACTCTGCAGATGTTGCTCTCTCCTTCATATGTGGTGTTCCTCACTGGAAGCCTTGGCTGTGACCCCAGGGAGCTGTGGGGCAAATGTCATCCTGCTTCAAAGAAAAGCAAGGAAGAGAGGAGCACATCAGTAGTGCTGTGGGAGAGGAGAGGATTCCCATCCTGCTGCTGCCAGCATTGATTATTGTCTCTCTGGGTGATTATTCGGGGTCAGAGATTATTTTAGAACCACTGGTGATGATAGGAGTGAGGGCAGGAATAGATTGGGTGTGCTGTGCTGTGGCTTTTAGCAGCAGAAGTAAGCAAAGCCACTTTTTAGTGCCCTCATTAGTGAGCCAGTTCTGCAGTGCCAAGGAAGAGCAGCAGCAGGAAAAAGGTCAGATCTTCCAAGAGGAGATCCAAGCCTTGAGGAGGTCTGAAGGAGGCAGTGATGTGAGGTCACACAGATGCCTCAGGTGGAGCCCATCCTCTCAGCGTGTTCTGCAAAGAGCTGGGGTGGCTCCAGGCCTGACTTCTCCAGTCCACAGGCAGGTGTAGCTGCTTGTGCAGCTGCACAGAGGCATTTCAGTACCTGAGGTGTGTGAATGTGATTAAAAATAGCCTAAAGTGGGAGGGAAGCACTCCTTCACCTGCACCACAGCCTAGCTGTGCTGCTGCCTGTYAGAACCAGCTGTATTTTGCTTGTTGGCAGCTTACAGCTTTGTCACTCTGCAAGCTGCACTTGGTGTGTCAAGAGCAGTCTCCTGCTGTCTGGGGTGATGCCTTGTGGTTTCCTTCCAGCTGTGGCCCCTGGAGACAGACAGACAGGGACATAGGGACAAGCTTGTGGGCTGTGGGTGACCTGTGCCCAGGTCTGAATGCTGAAAGGGGACACTCTAAAGACCTTTGTGAGGAGGAGATGAGCCCCAGTGCCAGGGGAGCTCGGTCTGGCTGCCACAGGCGCTCACGTGCACACACAAGTCACAGCAAGGTGACTCCCTGCTCCTGCCAGCTGCAGGTGACCTGAGGTGCTCCAGGAAATGGGCCAGACCCACTGGTGCAATGGTCCTCAGCCACTCCAGGCAGCTTTGGGTTGCTGCTTTGTGGCAGGGTGTCCCTGAAGCCCAGCTTGTGGGGCTTCAGGTGATCAAACCTCCCAGGACGTGGTGTAATCTGGTGGCAAGGTCCCTCAGAAAGGGATAAAGGGGATCTCCAAGGATTACAGCCTGGGACAATGCTCCACAAAAGCTTTGCCTCTTGAGTTTTAAGCCTTCTGCAGCAACAAGTCCCCAGGGTATCATGAAAGCACATGGCAAGCTGTGGAGCCAAAACAAGCTGCTGTTCCTGGGTGCCTGGCCTGTGGCTTTGGGGAGGAGGGGGCAGCCAGCAAACGGTTCCCAGTTCTGGGAACAAGGTCAGGCTGTGCCTGTTGTTAAAATGCAGAGGGGAGATTTCTGCCTCGTGACTTGGTCTTGGCCAATATAAGTGAAGATTGGAAATGGAAACAGATCTGTGCTGGTGGCTCTGACAGCAACACAGGAATCTGGCGCTGGTTCTGCTCCGCAGCGATTTCATGCAAAGAAATAAACATGTGTGATAAATTACCACAAAGAGCCTTTTATAGATTGTTTTCTGTCCTGTTTTCCTTTCAAAGAATTACAGCTGCTTTGCTCTGATTTTCTCCTGCAAACAGCCCCCTTTAATCGAGGGAGGGGAGGACATCTGTGTGTAGGGAATCTGCTTTGCTTGGAAATATTAGGAAAACTTTGGGCTCTGTGAGCTTTTATTTGTTGGAGAATGGGAACAGGAGTTTCCATGTGCTTTGGGCAAAGGGGTACAGTTTGAGGCTTTTCTGCAGAACATATTTTTAGTGTTTGTGTAACTTCCAAATACACCCCCAATAGGGAAAAGGAAGTTTAATTAAACAAAAATACCATTTTTCAGTAGTCTAGTTCTCAATGCCTTGGTTTTTTTTTCTACTGTTCTTTCAAACAGTCCTTGCAAGAGGAGGGAAACAGGGTTTGGTAGCAGTGCTGTGCCATCTTCTGTATATGGAATATCTCCAGGGAAAAGTTGGAAAACAATATAAATTATTATAAACTCGCTGTAGGGCAGATGAGGAAAAAAGAATCTGCAAGAGGAAATGATTTATCAGTTTAGGATTACAGACCTGCAATAAAGGACTCCAGTAAAAAACAGTTACGTGTGGCAACGTTCACTGAGTGTCTTTGTGACAGGGCATAAAGTTAATAGTACAGTGAGTATTAGTGACCTTTAAACAAGAGGCTTAAGAGTTTCTGTCGTCATAGGTCTTGCAGAATTGAAGCTGTCATACCAGAATGGGCAGAAGTTAGTGAAGAGTCACTTTTAGCCTGCAGGGATGAGATCAGAATGAGGATTAGATCCTTTTTGGTGGCAGAAAAACAAGGCTTACTTGCTCCGTGGCTTGTGTTTTTTGTTGGGTATTTTTTTTTTCTCCCTCCTCTCTGTGGTTCATTTTTTCCAATGCTTGCTACTATAAAGACAGCATGAAAAATGACTTGGTAAATATTGCGTGTTATTTTTGTAGCTGGTCTTTAGATGAGACCTGCACAGGCACTGCCAGTGCTGGCACAGGCTGAGAGGTTTTCTGCTCTTGAAGGGACTTTTCCCCCTTCATCTCCCCTCTGCCCCTCCAGGTAGTCCCACATTTCTCTCCCTTCCAAGTGCTCAGTGTTTGCAGTTTCTGCTTTGATTGGGCTGGATAAAACATAAATCTCTTCTGTCCAATTTTTTTAATCTAGCTGCTTTCTTGGTGCCAAATTGGATTTGAGGAAATCTTTAGCCTTTCTAGGACTTCCAAGGCAGAAGCAGCCTTGGGTTCTTCTGGTTGTGGCTGCCTGTTTTGTGTCTCCAGTAGCCCTCAGAGCAGGAGGATCCACCTGGAAGTTCCTTGCCTGCTGAAAAGGGCTTTTTCTGGACTCTGGATCTCTGGGGGAAAACCAGCCCGAGCCAAGAAGCAGCTGTGTTTGTGCAGCTCTTGCCCTGCCCTGAGCTCCCCAGCAGGAGCAGCAGTTTTGTTGTCATTTCTGGACCTTATTTCAGGTTTGGGGTGTTTGGGAGGAACCGAATGCCCCATCCTAGTGACAGCGACCAGCCTGTTTTGCAACCCTCAGATATTCCACTCCGCAGATGCTGCTTTCT
>CADDXX010000218.1:0-27199 GCA_902810485.1 Alauda arvensis
CCGAGACAGGGCCCTCTCTATTTCCCTTCCCCCTGCCCAGCAGCCCCAGGCAGGGCTGCCAGGCACGGCCCCCTGCAGCAAGCAGGGGGCCAGGCCAGCTCACCTCTCTGAAATCCCAGAAGGTTGTTTTTGAAAAAGAGAGCTTCTTCCCGGGATTCCCTGACTTTAAGTTGTGTAGCCCAGAGGTGTACCCTTATCCTCAATTGGCTAATCTGGTTGTCAATTTCAAAGCCCAATACTAATTGGCTTTTGTTCTATCTGTGCTAAACCAATATTTCCACCCCTACACCTCTGGGAATCACATTTAAAAATCATTATTAAAATTGCATACAATATACAACTCTTACCTACTTAAAGCAATGAAGCTACTCCACCCCTAGATATTTATCATATTTCTACTTAAGTTATTGACTAATACTTGCTTTGCCCTTAGTTTCCCCCAATTAACCTTATCTCACAGTTTTCATCAATTATGCCCGCATTCTCCACCAGAAGATGTACTAGTTTTAGACCATGACATAGGACACAGCCAATCCCTGGTACAAAGTCTTACCTTATCTCTCCCTTGCATAACCACCCATCCTTGGGTCCTCAGGGTGGCAGCAGACTCTATTTAGCTCTAACTGAGCTCCAACTGAAGCTCCTCCCAACCAGCTCACTCCTTATCACACCCATAGCTGGGAGAACAAGGCTGTTCCCACTCTTGGATAATTAACACAGCTGCAATACATTGGCCACAAGATTACCTTTAATGCTAACTCTATCTGTCTCTCCACACTATCTTTATCTATCTTACTACAAGAAAGAAAGAAAGAAAATGCTCTGAAATGCATGAACATGAAGCTAACAGTAATACAGAAAGGAATGGGAAATGGCCTTCTACACATTTTTTGATATCTCAAAGCTGCAGGGAAAAAAAGGCCATTAATTTATATATTCCAGTAATTGGCAATTTCCAGTCTCTGTAGAGTGATTATCTTCAAACATAGGTTTAGAGCTCCTGTTCCTGCATTGGAAAGCACAGGACCCTGCCAAGTTTGCACACAGTTCCCTCACTGTAAAAGTGAAGGAACTCCAGATTCTTGGTAGTGCAACTGGCATCTCCTCCTGAGTCATTTTTTAAGTTCCACAGCTGAGCATATCAGGTTAACCTTGTGCTTCTGAAAGCCACTATGTGTACTCCCTTTTTCCCCCAACATGTCAGACAGTGGTGTATCTGTGTTCAGTCCCTGGTGTGGGTAGCAGGGGGGTTGTCTCCAAGTTGTGGCTGCCTGACTGTGTGCTGTCATTCTCTGTCTTCACATGAAAAGAGATGATGCATTGAGTCTCTGCACCATCAGCACCAGGTAATGCACGGAAGAAGGAAATAAAATATAATGTGTGAGGGGGTGGGGTGTATTCATCATCCTGAAAATCATCCATTCTAATTTCAAAACAAGTTTATTTTTTGTGTAACAGCCTAGTTTTGTTGCTACTTACTTTAGTGATATACAAATAATTACTGCAGGTAAAGCCCCAGCTTCACTGCACTTATATTTAAAACAGTCAGATGCCAAAAAATCTGTTCAGTAGTTTGAAGTTAAAAGACCTCCTTTTTAGTACATTTTTTGCTTAAGGTGTTTTCAAAAGCAAAAATACAGTTAGGCCAATCTTGAGTAGTAGAAAATTTAAATCCTTTTCTGTCTGAGATTACAGGGCTACCCAGTGGGTGCTGTGATCTGGCATTACATCATAGAATTAAAAAACTTCCTTTCCAAACTGAACTCTCTTCTAACAACCAAGTGCTTTTCATCCCTGTCGAAGGCTTTTGCTGTTATTTTTTGTATTTACTGTTAGCTTTAGTAGATAAGCTACTAATATACATCTGTGCAATTTTCGTGCTAGTCTCTGAATGGCTTTCACGGCAATTTCTGCCACCAGAGAACACTGTTTATTAAAACCTTGTTAGATAGTTGTTTGACAGGTTTTAAAACTCCAGGCTTTGACATAGCAGAGGTAGCTCTTGTACAACAATTTCTCAGCACATCCTTCTCAAGAAGCTGTGTCTCACCAAGCAGGTATGGTGCAGATAGATCAAAGAAGATAATGAAAGAAAGGTTTCATTTTGTTTTACTTTTATCTGAAGCCTACTATAGTTATCATGATAAGACCTCAGTCTTATCTCAAAGGAAGTAAAACGTTTCTGGGGGAAGAGCAGGAACTGAAGGAGTAAGCCAAAGAATACAAGTCTTTGGTTTACCTGAGTTCTTAAAAAACAGTCATACTCCAGGCCTAGGTAAAGGAAGACAGTGGAGCAGAGACGAGGAGATATATGGGAGACTCTGCTCTCAGTAGTTGATGAAGGCCCAGGAGCACATGCATCCAGGTTAACTCCTTGGCTGTCTCTTCTCCCTCCCCTCAGCCTCCCTCCCAGTCTGGTGACTTAAGGTAAAAGACAGTTATGTGCACCAGCAGCAAGAAGTGAGAGCAGCAGATTTCATGTCGTTCCAGCACTGAGAAACTCAGTGCAACTGATTGCTCAGGTTGCTGACATATGTTGTGGAGACAGATTTCCGCAGTATGCAGACTGAGATGCATAATTTGAACAAGGTTATGAGCCAAACATCTTCAGTGTTTATTGAAAGCATCCCTGATGTTTGAAATTCTGTGGTCTTCTGAAATCCAGCCCTGCAGTTATTTCTCCCTTTCAGAGAGAACCAGACACTCAGATACTTTAGGAACACGTGGGTCCCTTTTTTTCCCCTCCGTCCTAGCAGGAGAGACAGTTTAGCCTGCTTTTCCTGGTTCACATCCTGGGATGAATCACTGCAGACAAACAGCAGAGAGGCAGCTCAGAGGCCCTTACAGGAGCAGAAGAGGAGCAGTCTGTCGCTCTGGGCAGGGTTCACTGTGCAGAGACAGGGAGAGGGGAGGAGAGTGATTTATGTGGGTCCCTTTATAAGGGAGTCTGGCATTCAGATACAGTGTGGGATTTTTCTTTGAAAAACAAACAAATACTAGTTATACTTCCCTGTCTGGAAAAACTCAGTCCTTTAGCCAGTCCCTCTCCTCTTTGCTCATTCTTTTAACTCTCACCCATGCTAAGCTGTTTTAGAGGTATTTTTGGAGATATTCGGACTTGGAACGCTGTGTTCCTCCTAGCTGTTTTCAAACCTTCTTGCATGATGTTCCTTTCCACAGCACTGGTCTTTAGGCCAGCCAGAAATAAGGATATTGCTGAGCACAAAAAAGGCCTTGTGTATCTCTCCTAATAACTACTTTAAAGACTGTAACATATCTGCAAAGGAATTTCAGCATAATTTAAAAATGCCAAAGGGCATTTAAAGGCGGTGTCTGGTGACATTATGCATGACAACACTTCCTGCAAAGGTGGGAAGTGAGAAGACATAAAAGCTAAACGGGGTTATTTGTTGAAATGTACCAGGACTTGGCTCTATGTAAAGAGGTGCTGTAACATCTTAGCTCTTGTAAAACTGCCCCTTGTGCCAGTCTCTGCATGTGTGCATATGAGTAAAAGGGGGAGCAAGTGAGAATATGCTTGTAGCACATAGTACATAGAGCTGTTCCCATCTATGAGACGCTGATTTTCTGGAGTTGATCTCTTGAAAATTCAGAAATCCTGTAAATAAAAGAGAGAAACCTGTAGAAGGAGAGAAATGCTAAAGTTCTACAACTCCAGATATCCATGCACAGTTCTGTCATATTTCACTGTCAGCTATTTCGTTTGTTCATTGTTTTCTGTCAAGTATCATCCAGGCAATCTATTGGTCTGCCTGAAACCACGTAATGTGTTGAAGACTAGATAAGAACTAGGAAATATTTCATCTTTGTGTGARCAATAACTCACAAGSCATTGTGTAAGGTAGTTTTTCACCRCATTGCTGCACATGTAAGCTGAATTCCTGCCATGTGCACCAAGAAGACATGTCAGCCCTCTTCCAATGTTTTTTTGCAGTTTATGTTCTGGCAAGCATGTTTCTTAGTTCCTACCCTGGATGTTGCTGCAACTGTTGTGCGTCCCTGCTACTGGTAAGAACATACAGAGGTCTGGGACCCCTTGAAATAAAGTTACTTTCGCAAGTAAAACTTTATTATTATTTCTCTTTTCTCTGTTGCCATGTACCATTATATTGGTCAGACTGGTTGAATGTCCGTCGTCACACTTCTGGTTTCCATAAAACACATTAGACTTTTAATTGAAGGGACTGGAACCCTTAGAATTTTAGTCACTTGCTTGCACATGTCCCTAACAATTTTTGATGTAGATAAACTACATAAAATTTGTATACACACACACACAGACACACACACACAAATGTAAAAAAATCCCATGGTTATTTATTTTATTGAGAGCTGTTGTACTATACTGAGAGCAAATATATGCATTAGACTCCATTTATTTTTTCTCAGTTTAAAACTGTGTGCTATAAGCAATCATCCTCCAGCTAAAAGAAATTCAAGCCATACTGTTCCTAGGAGTCTTTTATACCTTAAAAGTCCACACAGATCTCACATTAAGCAAGCAGTGAGTAAAGAACAGGTTCCCTATTTAAATACAGGACATCCAATATTATGGATATGCCAAACAGGTAAGTATTCTCTCTTCCTGTTATGTGTCCAGGTTGTAATCTTGATTGTAATCAACAATTTTGAGGGGATACCGGATTTACCATGAATGTTTCCTAATGCCACAATACTTTTGTGGAATGCAATTGAATGCGCAGTCACTCATAGCATGACAATTTGTGTGGTGTGCATTACAAAGAATTATTTATTTTCTCTAACATATCTTGTGGAAAATATTCTGAACTGCTTTTTTGGGAGGGGTTTTAATCATAATAGGAAAAGGCTCAGAGAAAAATATTTTATGAAAGGTGATTTAGGTTGATAGGTGAAAACATCAAGGTTTTAACACAACTTTCTCTGGTTTGTCACCAAGTAGAGTAAAGGTGAAACTAACAGGAATCTACTTAGCATTTTTCCTTAAAATAACCTAGAGACAGATGCCTGTAAAACTGTGCAGAGCACTTAAAGTCTGACTTCCAGAATGATTTATGTTGTTCAGCATACTAATAGGTTCCTCCAAAGCTGCTTTTCCACTACTTCTCTAACAAACTGGTTCAAAGAAAGGTACTAATGACTAAGAACACAGAGAAAACACATATTGCTACCATAGGACTTATTTTATTTTTTACCATCGGCACCAGGAAGATGCATATATTTTTGGAAGTGGCAGGGCTGAGGGGCAGGACTAAGTTTGCCTTTCTACCTATACCCTTATAGAAAACAGCAAGACCTAAAGTAATAAAATAAAATAACAAAATAAAATAAAATTAAAATGAAATAAAATAAAATAAAATTAATAAAATCACTTGATGGCAACTGCATTTAGTTTTCATGAAAATCAGTTAGTTTGTTGATAGTTTTTAAATTTTAGTTATATTAATTCTACTTTTATCACCCTGTGCTTTTCCAGCTCTTACTTTTCTTCTTTTCCATAGGTTGGTGTCTTGACTCAGACAGCAATGCATGGCAGCTGATTGGGAATGCCTCTGTTATTCATCAGAGACTGTTTGAACTCATGCCAGTGTCTTTGATGGGGCCTCATTCAGAAGCCATCAGGATCAATGGGAAAGCTCCAGTTAACAAGAACTTGATGCCAGTCCAAATCTGATACCAAAGGTCTCCCAAGAAGGATCTGCTTATGGTAACACAAGGTATGTTACTTGATAATTCTTGTGCATGGGCACATTTTTCGTGGGGAAGAAAGTGCATTTGCTCCCATTCCATGATAGAAAATCCTGCATGTGTCCTTGGGTTTTTGGCAGATGTTGAAAGCTGATCAGAAGCAGATGATGTGAGAACAACAATATGTCCCTGAGCAAGAGCAAAGCAGCAGGTGCAGGAGGAGCATATGCCAGATTCCCATCAGCAGAAGGAGCTGTGTGGAGGTCTCTCTGGGACTGCATGTAAGGTGCATGCTCCACTTTTCTTCTGGCACTGGGGAATATTAATAAGTCTTCATCATGCTGAGCAAATGATTTGCAGATTTTACATTCAATTACATAATAATTCATATCATAAATACCTAGGGACTATAGTGCAAGAAAATTTCTCATGCAAAACAACCTGGGTCTTTAAAAACCATAATATTTTACTTTTAAAATTGAATGTCCATTAAAAAAATTACGAAGGAAATTAGAAACCTTAGTTGTCCCAAAAGCCTTCATACCCATCCAAGAACATGAAAATTTTCCACTTATTCATTTTTTTTAATAAAAAACATTAGTTTCAAAAAATACTGTATAAATTGAATTTGAAATGCTTTGATGAGACCAGTTCTGAGACACTCTTAAAAAAAAAATTAAGAAAAGCAATGGTTCAGTGACTGGAAGCTTTTTTCTACTGTTCAGCCCTGGCCCTCTGCTATGCTTTGAGTGAACTAAATAAAAATATGTCTGTTATGATCAAAATTAAGCAATTCTGGATAGAAGTTATCCATTTTTCTCCAATGTCATATTATGGTCTTCTCAGTGGAACTAGACAAAAGTCTGGTTTGTGAAATACATATGCATACGTATGTATTTTACCTCAAGACAAAGCCAAGATTTTTCTAAAACAAAAAACCTCACATTCCACCTAAGAGCCATCAAAAAGCAGCAAGTGTATAAGACTATGAACTTTCTTGCACTGTTCCAGGTTTCTTTCTAAACTCCTGCTGTTTCATACTTTTTCATGGTAGTGATCTGAAACTCATCTTCAGGGGTATAGGTGCTTTCTCTCTTTCTTTCCATCTTCAGTGGAATTTTTCTTATTAAAACCTACAGAAGATTTGGGTTTGATATTTTTTCTCTTAAAGAAACTTTGTTTCAGAGATCTCAAATTCTTCTCTTGAACCATATATGACATTTAATAAACCGGTTAGAAATCTAAATAACTAGATTTAAAAAAAAAATCCTATTTTCTGCTTTTTCAAGTAGGATTGAAAGGCCACAGGACAATAGAATCAAAGCACCTCACTGGCCTGAGTTTTTTACCATTTAGTCATCTCTAAAGTAGTCATAAAGTACCAAAACCCATAACAAGGATTTTGTGAATTTTGTGTTTTGGAACAACTTGCATTGTCACTAATGTAATCGAATGCAAAAGATCTAGAGCAAGTGTTAACAAGACTAGGAATTCACTTTGAGATGACCAGCAAGAAAATTTGTTTCTAAGTATTTCACAACACTGTACTGATAGATTTTCCAGTTATACCTGATGCTATAAAATGCTCTATAGCTAGCCTTGAACTTTAATCAGAAATATTGGAAGAGATTGGAATGGGAATTCATGGTCTGACATCCTTAGATATCCCATATTGTTTGATAAATAACATGTGGAYATTAGCAAATATTGGAAATGGTTTTTTAAATTAACCCACTGACTTCAGAAACCACCTCTAAGCCTTCTCCCAAACCATATCTATCTGTGCCCTGTGCTCCTAAATAATACAGAGACTATAAAACTCATCCTCTGATCCTCACACAGATACTACAAGACTGAACCTTCTATGACTGGAAGTGCCATGCTTACATTACATTTAGGTCTTGGTAGGAAGAACTACAAGCTGTCTCTAAGGGAATTGATTTTGCAGTAGGAAGGTCGTTCCAGACAAACTACATGGATTCCTTGGAGCCAAAGGGGAATTAGAAGACTTATGAGGAGCTGAAACACCTCAGCATTTGTTAGGAGATCCTAGAATGCCTATTTAGAAATGTGTTCCAGTTACAGACCCATACAAAACAGACTGGGGAGAAACAATAATCAAAAGGCAGCCCTCATCCCAAGAGATGAAGGGGAAAGTTTCACTTTAGATATACAAACTCCTTCAGGGTGTTTTTGAAACTCTCCTGTTTTAGATTGGCAAAAATTCGTTCCTGCTAAAACTTCAGTAGGAAGGATGGTATAGGGCATGATGAAAATCAAGATGAAAAATCTAACGAATGATAAAATGTTGTAACTTTGAAAGAACAGATTATTAATCCATGTCCTAAAAAAACGTGTTCTTCATCTTCTCTCTTCCCATTTGAATCCAGAAGGTACACATGTTGACATAGTTTTGTGATAGTAACTTCAACTCAGAATTTACTAACAATCATAATACTTAATTTTATGTGTAAGTTCACTGAGTTCTCCTAAATAAATTATGCTTTTCTGAAATAATTGCATATTTATTTATCCAAATTAAAATGAAATATGCTTAAAATTAACTTTGTGACAGCTGACAATGGGTCCATTGGAACCAGATGCCATCTGAGGATGAACAGAGAGCATAATTTTCCAGCCATTCTTCTGTCCCCTTCTGATCTACTTGTGCATGAGAGACTGCACAAACAAGAATAAGAGTCAGTTTTGCTAATCCTGGTCACACACCATGCCTCCACAGAAAACCCCCAGAGATGATATGCAAAACATAATTGCTTCCTTTTATAGAGAGTAGAGCAGAACAGAGCAGAGAATTTTTCTTGACATCCTTTGGGTAAGTGGAGCTAAGGATGAAATGTTGGACATGACTGAAATAAAAGAAAGTATTTGGGGTTTTTTTTGCAAATATCAAATGTTTACAGCTGCTGTTTAAACTGATCCAGCTAGTTTTTCTGAGAGGTTCCTAACTTCAGAGTCTCCAACTAGCAACACTAAATCTCTGAATCTCTCAAAGCCTTGGGAAAGGATTTCATGGCTTCCTCTGGCTTGTGATGTAGCTACTCTGTTCAGCTGGTGTCATGGATGAGTGGAATACACCTCACTCAAATGAGAGAAGCAGGAACATGTTTTATTCAAGTGAAACAATAATTTAAGAGAGTTCAATAAATTTGACAGAATGCAACACATTTTGGAATGATCCACACAGAGCCTGGAGGCACAAGGGGTAAGGAAGACCCTCTCATTGTTTCATGAGGTTCAGAGAGGAAACGCTTCATACCAAAACTCTGGATGGAGCCTAGGTGTGGCTAGATCCAATCTTAATTTCTGGTTTAGAGAATGGTTTATGCCTARTGGATTAGCTATACAATGTTAATGATTATATTGAGTAGTTACATGGGTTAAATAATGGTTTTTCAGTATTAATTTAGCATGTTATCAGTGATTGAGGATCTGTCATAAGTAAGGGGTGTCTCCACCTTGAGCAAGGAAGGATCTTAGTCTCAGGTAAGGAATATTCCAGCTTGCAGGTTTATCACAGGGTATGAGGTCTCTGTTGCTTCTTAGTCAGCCTGAACCAAAGTACAGCCTGGAGTCAAGTGTATCCATCCCAGATAGCCTCTGGATAACTGAAATGRTGTTGTAGATTCTCAGATACCAGGAGAGATTTTACATTATATAGATGTATAATGTATATATCTATACATTATACTGATTTTGTTGTTTTGTTTTTTTTTTTTTTAATAACCTTGCCAATGTACAAAAGGATCTTTTTACTGTCCTGCCCTGGTCCCCTGCCCTTCAGCTTCAGAAATGCTAGAGCCAAGTATAACTCCTCTTTCTTTCCAGTTTGGTTTTGTTGCTTTTATTTTTTTTTCCCTTCTTTTGTTGGTCTAGTTACAGTATGCAGTTGTCTCTTCTGTCAGCAGGAAACATATGAGAAAAGGTTTGGAAATTTATATGCTGAAGCTCTGTACTCTTGTACAATCCCAGCAAGAGCTGGTTTCTAATCCATTAAATATCAGGATTTCATTAAAGTTTTCTTTCCCTCTTCTAATTCTCAGTATGATTCACAACTGAATTGAGCATTAGACTGTTTAAACAGTAAGACATTTAGACAGAGGAGCTCCAGCTGTAGTGTAAATACTATTTAACAAGATATTTTTTAAAGACATAGTCCTGGAAAAGTCATTATAGCTATTTGTTTGCCAGAAACTATAGGAATAAGAGAAAAATCCTTTGTGTGTCATTTATTATTGTCACTTTATAGGTCAGGGAATTATAAAAAGCTCTAAGTATTTTGCAATAGCAAATTTTTACTCAAAGCTCTTCCTTTTAAAATGCAGTGTCTGGTTTTTAGCTGTTACAGTACTTCAGTGCAGACTTTCAGTCACTTCAGCTGAGTTGCCTAACTTTTTTTTCAGTTTTGGATGCCAAGAAGATTTTATAGCCACATGTTAATGCTACCAGTTTTGCTTACTGTGAATATAAATCTTGTACCAGCATTGTGATTGTCAGTCAGAAAATAACTTTTATAAGTATGACTGTTAGATGGCTTACTTAATCTAATATCTTCCAATTCACATAACATTAGTTAAGAGTTCCTGCTATAACCTTTTGTGACAAACTTGCACAAAACTCACATAAATCCCATAAATATATACTATTTCTCATGAACATTAATTCTTTCTGCTGATACATAATCCATAGTGAATTTGATATAACATATTGATAGTCTATGAGTCTATGAGATTTTTTTTTACATAGGGTTAGATATTCTGAAACTCCCTAAAATACACATGGGAGAAAAACCTTGACTGTCCAGTGGTTTTAAGGTCAATATTGTCCTGTAACCTTTTGCTTTTTGTAGCAAGGGACTCCAAAGGCCAACTAAACTCTTACTAAACTAAAATGCAACAAGAGCTGCCTACTATGTTTCTGAGATAATGCATCCRATGCATTTTAACAAATTTAAGAAGACATTTCATGCTCTCACTTCCACATAAATTCCCAGTGAAAGACCAGATTTTATATGTGTATTAAAATTTCAGTGGGAGTGCAAAGATACATTATTACTGATTTTGCAGTGTTGTACTCAGTCCTTATGTTTCTGAAATGAAAAGAAAACCTTCTCATTTACATAACACATGAAAACAGAGCCAAGAGACAAATATCCTATGTTCAAAATATGGTGGTTAAAAAAACTGCAGCTGTACTGGTGCAACTGAAAATGATGTGCAAAAACATTTTTATCAAAGCCGTACAAACTTTTCATCAAATAAAAATTCATAAACCAAGATAATATCACAGAATCACAGAATCACAGAATTTTTTGGTTGGAAGAGACCTTTAAGATCAYTGAGTCCAACCCATGTTCCAACATCTCAACTAGATTRTGGCACCGAGTGCCACATCCAGTCTTTTTTTAAACACATCCAGGGATGGTGACTCTACCACCTCCCTGGGCAGATCATTCCAGTATTTAACCACTCTTTCTGTGATGAACTTCCTTCTTAAATCAAGCCTGAATCTCCCTTGGCGCAGCTTGAGACTGTGCCCTCTTGTTCTGTCTGTTGTTGCCCGGAGAAAGAGACCAACCCCCAGCTGACCACAGCCACCCTTCAGGAAGTTGTAGAGAGTGATAAGGTCACCTCTGAGTCTCCTTTTCTCCAGGCTAAACAACTCCAGCTCCTTCAGTCTTTCTTCATACGGCTTGTGTTCTAAGCCCCTCACCAGCCTTGTTGCTCTCCTTTGGACACGCTCAAGCATCTCAACGTCCTTCTAAAACTGAGAGGCCAGAACTGGACACAGCACTCAAGGTGTGGCCTCACCAGTGCCGAGTGCAGGGGAAGAATGACTTCCCTGCTCCTACTGGCCACGCCATTCCTGATACTGGCCAGGATGCCATTGGCTTTCTTGGCCACCTGGGCACACTGCTGGCTCATGTTCAGCCTACTGTCAACTAGCACCCCTAGGTCCCTTTCCATCTGAGCACTATCCAGCCACACTGTCCCCAGCCTATAACGCTGCAGGGGGTTATTGTGGCCAAAGTGCAGGACTCGGCACTTGGACTTATTGAACATCATCCCATTGGACTCTGCCCATCCATCCAACCATTCCAAGTCCCTCTGCAAAGCCCTCCATCCCTCTAACAGATCAACACACGCTCCCAGCTTAGTGTCATCGGCAAATTTGCTAATGAAAGACTCTAAACCCTCATCCATGTCACCAATAAAAATATTAAACAGTACTGGTCCCAGCACAGACCCCTGAGGGACACCACTGGTGACTGGCCGCCAGCTGGATGCAGCACCATTCACCACCACTCTCTGGGCCCGGCCACGCAGCCAGTTTCTAACCCAGCACAGAGTATATAAAATCACTATCAATTTTAATTTTCCTCTTCCTCCCAGAAGACAGCAATTACCTTTAACAAGGAAAGGCAAAGCAGATAAAGAAGTAACTAAGGACAAAACCCTAAGAAAAGCATCTGCTGTGAAGTAATCATGATCATCAAAAATGATTTTATCATCATTTTCTAATATTTCCCAGCTTAACCCAAAAATAAAATATGGTACATGAATTAAAAGCTACAGTGGGAAATTATAAAATTTAGTAAATCAGGGAGTTCCTAGGAAAAGARCAAGTTTGTTGACAGGTGTTTTTAAAAAAACCCAGAACCCTCCTGAATATATGCAGAGTTTTCCAAGCATGACATATTTACAGATCTGTTTAAGGATAGCATTATAATCTGAGGTTAAATCAGAAGAAAGTTTTCTGTGCTTGTGTCATGTGTGCTTCCCTTTCAGAATGTTAAATTACCTGAGCGAGTAGCTCAGTACGTGAGCCAGACAGACCCAGGGAGATYAGATATAAATTCCACCCTAGATATTAAAGTTTGGCTCCAGTTCAGTAACAGAAGATTAATTCTTTGTGTATCTATGATGAACACAGATAGTAGCAAGTTCTTKTACAAAGTAAGAATACTTTTGACCTAAGCATCTGTCCTATATCAAAGAATTCCATGTAATGAACCTTGCATTGTCATTAAATATGAGTAAAAAAAAAAGGTTCTACAAGACCATCTTTTTTTTCAGGGTTATGTTCTACTGTAATTTCCTTCTTGCTTCTCCCATTATGTATTTTCAGCCCTTCCCTTACTCTTTTTTTACTCTTTCAATTCCTTGTTTCCACCTAAGAAGAACAGTCAGCTTCTAAGCAGCCAATAAGTTTACCAACAGACATTAACAAGGTTAGTGCATCATCCCTCTTGGCGATACTGTGTGGGGGAACTAAAGACATGAAGCTGGCAAGAAAAATTCATGGAAGAGTATATTGTTTAAGGCTGACTGTACAATTATAATGTAAACCCAACTCATATGCATTGCCATCCAGCCAAATCCTGAGAAATAACAAACCACCAATGATAGCTATTTCCCACAAAGCTGGCTGCCCTAGCAACAAAGTGTCCTTGGGCAAACCTTCCTTTTGCTGATCCTGCTCTATCTATAACAGATCAGAGAGGTGGAAACCATGCCCCACAGCAACCAACCTTACAACCACCACCAACCAACTCTGTATGAAGGGKCTGCTCAGCAGCAGTGAACCACAAGAAAGACATGGAATGTATACAGTGAATGCTCTTAGTCTTCTGCTCCACAAGTGCCTYTGGTGTGTTTTCTGATGCCAGTGTCTTATTTCAGTATGAAATCTGTAATGGTAAATRCAATTCATTCTCAGAAAAAACCCTGAGTATATGATATGTTGCAAACCTGGACTAAATCTGATTTATATGTAATTGTTGCAGGTAAGAATCAARAGGAACATTTTGATTTATTAATTATGAGCAATTAAGAGCAACTAAGAGCAGGATGACTACRGTTCTTAAAAGCATTATTTTTAAAAAATTTCAGTTTCATACAYATTTTCACKTTCTTAYACATGTTACTTCTTTGCTTTAAAAAAGTTTGGATGTTTTACTCTCAGTCAGCTTCCACACCTCTCTCCTTAGCAACATTTTCCTTTTATCAATAGTTTATGTATGAAATGTGCTTATGTCACAAGCCTGGCTCTGTCTCTTTCCAGACTTGCAGTTACTCGCAGTACTCGACCTACTTTCTTTCTGGTACATCATTGCTAATGTGAAGACTTCTCCCCGCTAAGTTGTGATTGCATTAACATGATCCTGGTGTTTCACAGCTCACAGTGATGTCTGCTCCTTTATGGCAGTCTAGTCTCTAAAACCAGTTCTCCCCTTGTCAGGATATGAAGGCACAAATATCACTTCTGGCAATCCATAGACTGGAAGGAAACCTATCCCAAGTCTTATTTATGCTGCAGCTGTTTACTGTCCACTTACAAGGTAAGGACAGTTAASTAGTTAAAAATTTTACAGAGCCCCTGTGGAATGTGGTTCACGTTCCATTGCAAACAAATTCATTACACTGTTGAGAATTTTTTTTTTTGTCCATTCCAACAAGTTTGTTTTAGCTGCAAAGCTGCGTTTCAGTTCCTCATAGGAGAGGTCAAAAGTACCAAACTCTCTGACCATATACAAGAAACTTGAAATATTATGGGCGTAAACTGTGAATCACAAACCCAAACCAGAATCTAGAACCCAAACCACAAACCAGAATCTAGTCTAGGCTCATATCTTTGCAGGGAATAGGTTTCTAGCAACTCTAGGCCATGAAACRTATTCTGTGTTTGAGGAGGGTTAAAGGACCACAGCTTCCCTGACAACCTGASCTTCCCTCCTAATCCCAGCTTTAAAGGTCTCACCACTTCATCAAAACAGAGTTATTAGGACAGAAACACAAGGCACAGGGTTCTTTGCAGGACCTCTGAATACCTTCCATGTTATCTTCTTGTTTTCAATCCTTGCCAACAAGAGCTGCAGGAAACTGTAACCAATCTCCAAAATATACATTTGGTAAATTGTTTTACAGAGAGATAGGAGAGAAAGCAGACCAAAAAAGAACAAAAGTAATTGAAAATATAATGGGAGAATTCCAATTTAGAAATATAATTCTGGGGTTTTTTCCTAATATTCAGAAATTTGTAGAAACCAAAAYCTACATCAAGTCAGTTTTGATCATCCATCATGCTTAATTAGATTATTGTTATGTGTCTCTGACATTATCTGCATCTTAGAAGAATTTGTTTTGAGTACAACAGCACATTTTTAATCCTATTACTATGTGAAAATAATGAGTGAAACCAAAAATAATCTGGCTATAGAATTTCTGGTTTGTTGGCYGGGTGACATAGCAGTACAATTTTTTGTATCACAAAATATCATCCTGAGTACAGACATCACTAAATGAAGACTTCCCCTGGCAGTCAGACTGGAAGAACTACAATGTGCCAAGGAGTGACAGACCYAGCTTTGCAGTAAGCTATGAGTAACTTCATATCCATGCCATTTCTCCTGGCACAGAGGAAACTGGAGCACAGCATTAAAAAGCAGTGCTTTAGATTGCCAGGCTAAGGACTGATTTGCAGGTTAAATGGACAACATRGGTGGAACAAAGTGAACTCTGGAGGGAGAGTGATAACTCTCACTTTCTGCTTTGGTGTTCTGTGTCTTGATGATCCTTAATCCAGAAGTTCACTTAAGCGTCAGGTATCTCTGAAGAGCTAGGAAAAAAAAAAAAAAAAAAAAAACAGCTCTCACTTAATGTTGAGAATGGGATATTTTGAGAAGGAAAAGATAAAAAAAAAAACCATATTGAATTAGGTTTGGTAATAAAAAAAGATTCTTTTAATGCTTATGACTTCATCTGACTATATATAACAAGTGATACTCAGGAGAGTGAAAACACATTTGTAAAGATATTTTCTAGAACCATTATTCCTATTTTTTCATAAGAATAAGAAACCTTTCCTACAGTTCCCTTTGATTTATTGCTCAGATATTGATCTGTGAGATATAAAAGCATTCTGACTGCTGTTAAGAGAAGGATACATCTGCCCAAGCACAAATAAAAAGTTAGCTCCAAGTCCCAGGTAAATGCTAAATGTGCTTTGGGTTCCTTCATAGTCCCATAGGTACCTCTGGATGCCAAATCAGATAAACTTATTCTAAAAATAAATACCTAATACATGCCAGAATAAATGTCCTTTGACAGTGTCTGTTGATGACTATAAAGGGAGCAACTGCTTTGGATTTTAGGGTTAAATTTTAAAACACCTAAAATTAGCTGACATAAATCTCACCCTACCTGCTTCCCTTTGTCATTGTATCTATAAAGTTAGTGGAGTATTAAAAAATGATACGGGGTCTTTTTTCAGTGCCAAAATACAGGACTTTTTGCTGACAGTTGCCAAATTGAATCTTGCCTGAGCCTAAGAAATACTGCAGGGCTGCAATGTAGGATCACATGTAAATCATTCTTCCAGGCATAAAGACTAACAAACAGAAAAGAGCAGAAGTACTGTTTTTTGTTAATCTTCAGGATGATTCATAAAAATAATGAGATACTGAAAAAGATAAATATCATTAACCTTCTCTTAAAAGAAAGATAAATTTTATTTTACAGCAAACATGCCAGCAAGTAGCCTTCAAGCATGATAGTTGTTTTATTGAAGAAAGACATAAGAAACCCAAATGAATTTCACAGTTCTTAAATACCTTCATTCTTCCTGCACTTTGAAGGAAAGTTAGGCTTAGTGTTTCTCTCTGGCACCAGAAACAAAGGAGATCAATACTTAACAAATGAACAGAGAGCTACAAACTGAACAATATTACCACAGAATTTTTTGGCTGAATTACTTCTATCAACTGTCTGTTCAGCCTAAAGTTTAAATTGGCAGCACTCAAGGGTTCTCTGTGAATTTAGCACAGCTGATTACTTTCACGTCCAGCCATCCACAAATACCTCAAYATGTTGAAAGTCACGGAAATTTGCTAAGAACATGAACACCATGGAATTCATAGCTCCCCAGACAGCTGTAACAAAATGCAAGCTGGGGTCCTGACCCTGTRGATGCTCAGTTCATTAGGTTTACACAGGAAAATAAGTAGTTGAAGTATCAGGCCTTTGGCTAAACACTCAATATTCTAGCAGCTGTTATGCTGTGACTGACATTCATCAAAACTGTTTATCACAATTGTCTTTTTTCTATTGCCATTTCCTTTTTCTCTGACTATTATCTCTTCCCACAACTTTAGAAGATAACTCTTTGAGACCTGAAATWTCAGGTGTATTACCTAAACACAACTATAATGTGCTCAATGACATGATTCTTYAAACAACATGGCAGCACAAAATGTAAATCATTGTAGGTCATGATKAGTGTGACAATTACCATAATCAAGTCTGTGATGAGGATGGTAATAAGGATATAAAACACAGCATTCCAGCAGAAGCTTCTTTCTCCTAGCATCAATATTTGAGTAGCAGCAGTACATTAAAGAAAAAGGTTAAAATAAGGTACACTCTGTGCTGCTTATGACATATTCATTCAGCATGTTATTTAATCATTAGTAGGACTACTGGTCTACTCTATAAAATAGAAATTATATGAGGTGCAATAGTTAAAGCATGGTGGCAYTACTCTGTAAATCTGCCAGAAGAGTTGGTTAAATCTCTCAAYAATCTTGTCTAAAACATGAAGCAGGGGAGAGAAGTTGTCTGATTTTTCAACTTTATTGGCATATCTGTAACTAACAATGGTCCTTAGTGTGGTTATATTGGGCAATCAAAGATCTCCCAAACTACTCCTAGGCATGACTCAGAAGCAAGCATATGCCAAGCACCATACCTAAAAGGCAGCCTGAGCATGACCACCCTATTCTGGAAGGTGGGAAAAGTAGAAATTACATCGAGCTGCACTKCTGGCATCAGGATGCTTGAAATGTTTATCTTAACATTCTAGCCCGTGTCCAATAATGCTAAGGTCTTCAAAGGTATTACATATCTGTATTTTTGTACATATATATGTATCTATAGGTATGCATTATATTACATTATAAAACATTATGTTCTAATATTGTTCTATGTTTATTTATAATACTTATAAAGTTATATTTCTTTTAGATTATTTTTCTTAATTAAATACAGTACATTATAAAATGCAATATTATAAAACTGTTATAAAACATTGTGTCATATTGGTTAGGTTATAATCACATGAAAATAAAGTGGTGTATTGGGTTCACATGGCCAAGTTTTGGTGGGGGTGGCTTCTGTGATAAGCTGCCAGAAGCTTCCTCCAATCCCTGGCAGTTCCAAAGATGGAACTGTTCAAGGCTGAGACAGTTAGAAATGGTGGTAATACCTCTGTGATAACAGATATAAGAAGAAAGGGAAAAAAGTTATAGCACTATTGTAATTGTGGCCAGAGAAGAGTGGGGTGAGAACATGGTAAGAGGAACAAGGTCAGTGGAGAAGGAGGGGCAGGAGGCACCCCATGTGCCAGAGCTGGGATTCCCCTGCAGCCCCGGTGCACCCCATAATGAGGCAGCTGGGCTCCTACAGCCTGTGGAGATCCACAGGGATGCAGAGACCCACCCGCAGCTCATGGGGAGCCCCTCACTGGGGCCCGTGGATGCCTGAGAGGAGGCTGTGACCCCATGGGAGGCCCGTGGAGAAGGGAGCACCACGGGAGCAGCCTGTCCTTGAAGGACTGCAGTCTGTGGAAGTGTGACAGACATTGGAGCAGCTGGATGAGGACTGTTGCTCATGGGATGGAGTCACGCTGCTCCAATGAACTGATATCATGAGCACTTCAATAAGTCTGATTTGACATGAGATTTTTTTGACCTTTTATAAAAAAAGTAAAATGTGGTTTGGGCAGCATGAATTTGTGAGCACCTAAATTGAAAGAGGAGCAGACTTTTGTCCCAACACTGGCTAAGTTGTTCCTTTCTAAGAACAAAGACAATTTTAAATTTCATAGTCCAGACAGATCAAGAAAAAGAAGAAAGGGAAAAAAAAAAAGAGAGAGAGAAAGAAGGAAAAAAGAAAGCAAAATAAAGAGACTGTAATAAAAGAAAGCACCACTCAAAATCTCTCTAGTCACTTTGGAAATTTTAGACCATTTCCTGCAAATTATACTTTCAAAACWAAATGCAGCACAGCCCATCCAGCCTGTCAACTGCTACAAACTTTCCAGAAGCACCACTCTCTAAAGTTGTCAACAGTATATTTTACAAAGATATACAGTCAGCAAAGAAGAAGGTARCACAGAGATAGCCTTTATTCAGAGCAAGAGGCACGCACAACCCTTCTCCAAATTGTCAGACACTTACAGCTGTTCATCAGTAAACCACATTGTTAGYAATGAAACCATGGAAGAACAGGGTGTTGCAAATTTCCACACCAAGCCTGCAAAAGACATTGTGAGGCTGGAGCATGGAAAGTAAGGTCTTTGGAGACTTCTACTCATGCAAACAATCACTGGACTACACGAACTTTAGAAGTAAATTATTGGAGTTGGAAGAATAAAAGAGACACTCCAGTTTCAGGGTTTCCCTACCACACCTCTGGGATTGGAGGTCCAAGCTTTAACATCATCACCATATGCCAGTCTGTCTCACATTTTGCTTGTTAAAATATAACCTATTATTTTTATATTTGTTGCATAAACAGTAGCCAGGAAATTCTTYTAAACTTCTATTACTCATGCAGTATTTCCTTCTTCTCAGATATTTAAGAGACTTATTCTTAAACAGGCAGAGAATGGTTCTGTTCATGATTTGTCTGTTTCGAGTAGTGCAAGTTTTACTGATTTCTCTTTTTGACATCTGGGTCAGAGGACTTGAATTCTGTATTGAGTAAGTGATGAGTGCACTTTGGCCTGGAAATGTTCAGGCTACTGATTCGGTAAATATATTCAGTCTGGGGAGATTATTAGGTCTCTAGTTTCCAATAATTATTTTTAAAAATAAACAAAGAAAAGTATTATTTTTACAAAACCTGTTTGGTGCAGAATGTTTTTTATTGAGTTTGAAGACTTCTCTTATTTTTGGAAAGTAGAAAAACATCTAAAACAAAAGTGTCCTTTAGCATTATGTACRTATTCAGACACAAGGAATGAGACTACCTTCCCTGTTTACTATATACTAATTTTTCAATGTTTTTACTCAAATAWATAAAGAATTATATATAAATCATAAAAATTTTGAGCCTGGTCTCATCCTAGTCCTAATGTACTAAAAAAATGTGTTTTCCCCATGGAACAACACCTACTTATGTTTAGCTGTCAGCTCAGTTTTATAATATTGATTGAAAAACTGCTATTCCTCAGAATATAATTTTTATTACAAGTTCAGAGGTAATTTGCATAATTAGGTAATAGTATAGAGGTACAAGTCAAGTTTTTGTAGAAACCAGGCAGTGTTCCTTCAAACATGTCTGTTTTAAAACTTGCACCTTCTGTTTCTCTGAATTTTCCAGTGCTGATTTAAGCAAGGCAAAGGTTTTATTTTACTTTATTTTTTACCTAGAGGATTTTTAGACAATGACAGAGTTTTTCACCAAGGACATGCAGTGGTAGGACAAAGGGCAATAGGTCCAGACTGAAAGARGTTAGTTTTATTTTAGCTGTAAGAAAGAAATTCTATACTGTGAGGGTGAGGAGGTACTGAAACAGGATGCCCAAAAGATGCAGATTCCCCATTCCTGGAAGTGTTCAGGGTTGGATTGSATGGGGTTTTGAACAACCTGGTTTAGCAGGTGTCCCTGCACATGGCAGAGGGGTTGGAACAAGGCGATCTTCACTGCCCCTTCAAACACAAACCATCCTATGATTCTATTATGTGAAGAGTTGGCCAGTGATCACAGRGAATATTCAGCTCTGCAACAGCATCACCAATTAGCAAAAAAGTTAAGCAGCTCTGAAGAATGAAGTAGAAGGAGTTCCATCTATGAGAAAGGTACTCACAGCTGGAAGGGCCAGTCGAGGACACAGCTGAGCTTCTAGTGTTGTCTGCAGAACTGGTCATGAGGATGGGCTGGGGAATCTCCAAAGAAGTGGTCTGGATTTGTCTCAGCAGCCTGGTTCACCATTGCGTCTGTGCCTAACTTGGAAGCTGGCCCAGCTTTGAATGGGGTTTGGATCAGACAATTTCCAGATATCTCTTCTAACATAAATTATTATGTTASTGTGACTTTAATAGACATTGCCATCTAGTTGGCATATGTATCCCAGAGTCAGATGCTAGGAGAAAACAAGAGAAATGGAGCAGCAGTCTCAGGTTACCTGACTTTTTCACAGGTGTCTAGGGACCCTCTGTTACTCCTCATTCCTTTCACCTCTGACTTCACCTAATTCCCCATATCTTCCTCATTCCACAACCTAGAAGTGTCTTTTCTATCCCTGACCATCTCCACTTCCTTATAGGAGCTTCAGTAAGCCTCAAAAAGGAAAACCTCCATTTTGTTCGTATTGTGGAGTTCAATCACTTAGGCTCATGTGCCCACTGAGTGCAGCCTTTGACCTACATGGATTATGAATATAATGAAGGCTTCTAAGCTCCTAGGTTCAGATGTCCTCCCTGGCCGTGCCCCAGCCTTTCAAAAGTTTTAATTCATTGGTTCTGTGTCTACAGCCCATATGGGAGAGAAGATTTAAAAAACAGCTTCTATATTTGTAAAGAAGTATGCAATTAATTGTTATAGTTCCTCATTCTTCAGTACAGAAATGCTGTTTCCTAATCCTCTGGTGGGTTTTTTTTTATCTAATTATCTTAATGATACAGAACAAGTAATACAAAACATGATTTGGTTTTTTTTTTTTTCTGGACTCAAGTACGAGCTAATCCAAGGAGCTTTTTCTGGGCTTCTTCTCCAGGCAACAAAAAGGTCACCAGGATGGGAACAGTGGAAAATTAGTGCAGCTACTTCAGATTTTCACTATGTTATTCTGCATACAAATGGTCTTCTGACTCAGAGCCTGTTAAATATAATCAGATTTTAATATGACTTGAAAATTTGATGAAGAGCAGGTATGGCTTGGACCTCAAAAARACAATACCAGTTGGAGGGGGGAAGAACAAGCAAACAGGAGACACATTTGATGGTTTGTTGGTTTGTCTGAAGATTTTGGCACTCTCTGCTGGTCCCAACAATGGTAGCTCAGATGTAGCTAAGGATAGTAAAAGTCCTTGGGGGACCAATCTGAATTCTATGTTACAGTGTCTAATCCTTGTAGATTGCTGACTAGGACTTYTACCTGGCTGTGGTGGTTTTAGGATTTTTCTGCTGTGAGATAGGATTAAGAGAAAAACAAAGCAGGCTCAAACTTAAAAGATATAGTTTTATTCACACACCCTAAAAGAAGGAAAAAAACCAAGAATCCAAATGAAAATTTCAAAACACTCCCCTCCTCTCCCTCCAGCCTCTTTTCTTTCTGACAGACATTGTATAAGGCAAAAACTCAGAACTCAAGGTCTGTACTTCTTATGAAATAATCTTTCATCAATCTCTTTTGAGAGAGAAGCCTCTTCTGGTTATGGTAACTCCACAAGAAAGAAAAATCTACTTGTRGCTCTAAGCTCTCACAGAAGACAGCCGCCTGGAAAAATCTGTCTCTGTGTTTCTCCCATATCACGCAGCTTTTTCTATCAGCTGCACTTGGGTCGTGCACTTTATGCATTTTGGGGTGTTATTTTAAAATGAACAGTTCAGGTGCAAAGGATGTTCTTCRTTCCATTCAAGGCAGAAGTATCTCTCACTTCTTCACTGGCACAGAGGTTTCTTCAGCACATTCCAACTTCTGCTCAAAGCACCGGCACAGARGACTTTATCACATCAAGCATCTTGCTCAATTACCTCAAGGGAGAACACAAGATCCCTGCTTCACTTAGGCTATTACAAATACCTTTGCTCAAAAACCACCAATCTGAACAATCATTTCCCCAGTTCATGTTTTCCATGGTTTAAAGATATAYTCTAGCATATTATAGTCTGTTACCACAATTCACAAAAGATTTTCAGCCTGAAGTGTCTTCTCATCTCCTTGTCTCTTGAGATACAACATCTCTTTTACAGACCTCAGTATCTTCATRTAGTATAAATAAAAATGTCCCTGCCATGACTTTCTCTTCACTCTAGAGAGGATCAATGTTCTGTAAGCTTCACTTTGGCAGAGAAAGAGTTAACTTTAGCTCGGGTCTGCCGATGGTCATGTGCTCTTGGCCAGGCAGCTCTTGAAAGACTCAGAGGCCACATGGCAGAGGGGGGAAGAAGCAGGAACAGCGGCCGGGGTCGCAATAGTTCCATTGGTAGATGCAGCTTTCAYCCCCCCTCCACCCCTTGGTCTCATTCAGGGTGGCTCAACCCGGGCTCAGAGCCGCTCCAGGTGGAAGGTGGGGAGGGGGAATGGCTGTAGTTTCTCTCTCTCCACCRGCAGCTGCTGGAACTCGGTCTGAGCAGAGCTGGGRYATATCTTCCTCCCACCTCCCTGCCCAAGAGTCACTGAGCTTGGCAGATGTTTTGAGWTAGGCAGGGCCCAGCAGGCCYCTGGCTCCCCCTGACCAGAGGGAGCCAGGCTTGCTTCTTACCTCTCCAGAGATGAGCAGCAAAAAGAGAGAGTTCCCAGGGTTCACAGCTTGATATGGGYATTCACAAAGCCAAACTTTACTTTCTCATTGGCTTAGCAAGATGTCAATCACAGGTCCTTGCAGGTAACTATTTCCTCTTTAACTAGAAACTGTGCTAAACCATGACACTGGCTTAAATGTCATAAGGGTGTATGGGCATAGGAGGAGAGGAAGGCAATGTATTTCAGAATAGCAAATATCTGGGGTCTGGGATTTCAGCATCAATGCAGGTATGCCTCCAAGGATTGATCTCACATTCTGGTAAAGCCATTTAGAGGCAGAGGCCTTGATACATCTACAAAATCTGAGTCAGCTTACTTCTGTCTTGCACCTAATCTCAACCTTTTGGTGACAATCCAGGACCCTTTTTTCCTTAAATAGCCATWGGATTCTACAGACATAGTTTTCCACAAAAACAGGATTTTCCTACATAACCATGTACAAACCTGACAGATTAGGTCAGACTTTTAGGCAGTTCTTTTCCTATGTTAGAATGAAGTTGGCTGAAATGAGAGAAAAGTATTGTAAGCAATCTAAAACATATTGCTTGCTAATAACTAAAGGATGTATGCAACTGTGGCACACTGCAAGTAGGTGCTACAATAATGTTGTTTTCCTCCATGGGAGCAAATGGAGTTCATKAAAGAGTTACAGTACATTCCTGTAAACTAAGATTTCTCCTGTATTGCATGTGTTCATAGGATGGCACATTTGTGTGTGTGTATTGTAATTTGCCATGATCTGTGCATTCATAATATTTTCTGTGCAGTGTCAATATTTCCATGGTTAAGCATGACCCAATTTCAGTAAGAGAACTGAGACAGCTGTAYCCAAACTGCAGATTCTTTTCTTTTCTGCTCAGCAGATTTTGTAGGTATAGACATTTTAGAATTTAAACTTACTTGCCCAAGATTTGCRTTATAATTGTTTTGAAGGTTGAGGACCAAAAATCATGAGCACTATATTTTTGAAAATAATATCCTGTGTCAGGTGATAAAATACCACTGAAAAGCTTTGTTCAAATTTCTTCTCTGCAAGCTCTATGTATGACTGGARTATGTTTTTAATTGTTGTACATACCTCCATTCCCCATCACTGAAAAATCACCATGTCCCTATGAAATCAAAATTCAAGTGCTCAATCAACCTGATGTTAACCTCATGGTTTTGGGGTTAGATGTTAGATGAAATAGCATCTAACATTCTTTAATTTACACTTACTGCAGTGCCTAGCCCTCAGTTGTTCTGGATATCTTGATTTCAAYAGAATATCTCACAATCCCATTTGGTGGTGATGTTGTCAGCAGATTCATCACTCAGGATACTTGGTTTGACCTTTCATTTTTATTCCTGTTAGTGACTTTCTTTCTAAATTTGGTCTGGTCCTTTATCTCCACATTATGGTGTTTTTTCATAATATTTGCCTGATTACATTTTCACAGGGCTGTTGAATATTATTGCATAGTTCAAAAGTGTGGTGGAATGTAAGGGGGAAAGTTTTAGTCAACTACATCTGGCATAGTCACTCATTTCTCCTTATGATTTAGAAAAGGTTTGTATGATTTGTAAGACTTAATTAATGGAATTTTGTAGTTGAGATCAAAAATAAATAAAAAATAGCTGAATAACATATATTTTTCTGACCATTTAGATTTTTCTGACCATTTAGGTGACTGCAGTGATATGCAGATCTCTTTCATTTCAGGTTTCAAAACAAGTGACAAGTGATTAGAATAACAGTAAACAACAGAGGCAAAAATTGAGTTTTCAAAATATTCTAAGGGCATTRTCAACCCAGTTTATCTCTCTCAGCAATGACTTCTGCCTACTACATTCTTATGGTTCCCTGAGAGTTATTATGCCTTAAATGTCTAAATATCTCAAATATATTTTAGAATATATGTGGATCACACAACAGAAAAGGAGGAAGTCATGTAAAAAAGATTGGGACTTTACACAAAACCTGTGGGATTCTCTTATACATTGGTTTATATTTAGTTAAATTATGCAAGCTATACAAAACATGCAAGTGTGACTTTTACATGTGACACWTCCATCTATGAGATATCCCACCAGGGTTTGCAATCTCCCACTTTCCCACTGATGACAAAAGCAGCAGTGAGTAAATCCATACATTTACCCCACAAAAACAGTGGCATCAGTCACAAACATACTATAAAAAACTGGGGTTTGAAAACATCACTAGCCTTTCTTCATTATTACTGCTGTCAAGATTCAACACAAAACCYTCTGAGAAAGTGTGTAATCAGAAAAATGTGCAGAAGATTATACTCACAATTCAGAATGAATAGGGCTCTTGCCATGAAAATCATGCTGGCGTTGAAAAAACATATTATTTTACAGTAAATTGGTGATGATTCATTATCTTACCAGAGCAACTGGAGTRGGGATTAGAATAATGAAATCAATGACAAAAGCTGTTCAGTTTACATATTTGTTTGGCTTCTCATAATCAGCAGTGGAATAACAYAACCCTGGGGTTAAGCCTGGTGCCAGAAGAGCTCTTGAAGTCTCTAGCTGATCACATTATATGAAATTACAACAAAGATTGGGAGTGATTATTTCAAGAAGTATGGATATATTTTTGAAAAACGGACATGTGATTAGCCTTGCTAGAAGGCTACAAAAATAAAGAAATTACCAGCTCCTCCTCAGGGCTCTGGCAGAGAGATAGCTCGCACAGACACTTTGGAGGAGCTCCCCCAAAAGCAGCTGCTGTTATTCCTAGAACATGCCGTACTTTAGAAACATTCATTTGGATGATGGCAACGAGAGCAAATGGTGTGTACACAACTTTCAGGTACACCATGGAAGCTTTGCTCCTAAGTAGAGTGAGATAAACAGTTTTAACTTCCTGAGCTTTCAAGTCATCAAAACTATTTTTAAAAAACTGTTACTTAGTGTGTTTCAAGTTAAGCAACTTGCTCAGATGTGACTCAGAATTCTTCCAAATAACATTTTCCTCTTATCTCTRTGTTATGAATAAGTATGTTCTGATACATTGTAATATACAAATATATACTGATTTAGTAGAATAGGCTACTGGGACTACTGAATTGGTAGAAATGTGAGGAAAAAGAGTCTGTGGATAACRGCAATACTGTTTTGCTTAGAGAATAAGGTAAGCATGATCAAATATCAACGGTCCAAAGGCTGATGTCAACAGAGGCCAGTAGTTTTTGCTGGGAACACCAAAACTTCACAGTGACTTTTTTGCTGGCACATGTACTAAAATCCAGATACTRAATCTGGTTCAGAACCTTATGAGCCAGAACTTGATCTAGGGCATCATGTTCACTATCCATCAATGGCTATCTGTCGAGATTATATTTTATCTTTTTTGAACACATTGACAGCTTTGACAGTCACAGCACCTTTTGAAAATAAGCTCCACAATTTAAAAACCATTTCATTGTCTTAGCATGCATGTCCCAAGGATTTAAGGCATTTATAAGGTGCATAAATGGGGTTGTTGCTTGAGGTGTGACAAAGCTTGGGAACAACTGAATACAGGTAAAGCAAATGCAACTTGCATTAGTGCTATGAAGGTTAGGTTCTTGTAATGTGAACAATGTGTGTGCAGTTCTCTTGTGAGATTGTGATGAGTTTGAGGAAAATRAGCTTGACAAATAATCTCATTTGTTGCCAGAACATGGCTCAACAGTTACTGCAGCTTTGGCATGAGGAGGAGTATTTTAAGCTAAGAAAGCAATATTTTAAATTGTGCCTTAGATKATTTTTATTTAAACAAGAATTCCCACTTTCAAAAATTATTTGTAGGTTTTGGAATATGTTTTCCAAATATCGATTTGCAATGCCTTGTTGGCTTTCCACCTTTAAAGTTTTAAAATACTTGGGGGGTGGACTAKGGGGAGGGGAAATCAAAGGACTCAAACTTGGCTACCATAATCTTTCCTTCTGCCACTGACATGAAGGAGATGATGTG
>CADDXX010000218.1:27400-63911 GCA_902810485.1 Alauda arvensis
AAAAAACATCTGTGTTACCCTAGGAGGCCTTTGGTCAGAGTCCAGTAACAGATTCATGGCCAGATGCCTTACTTACTTTGTGGACCATGACTAATGARCAGCCATATAGACATTAACCTTCAGCCTCAGTGGGTTCAACTGTTCCCAGTCAGCTAGGGATGCAACCAAAAACTTTGTTTGCCCTTCATATTTGATGACATTCAAAGGCTGACTTATTTTCTGCTCACTAAGAAACATGGACCAGAGAAAATCACTGAATGTACAGAAAGGATAAAAGCTGTGATAACCATATTGCAGAATGGTYATTGGTTCCTAAAACAAACAGGAAGATGTCTCAGATTGGAAATYAGTGCTTTTCTGAATGCTCACACTTAGTAGCCCTGTTCATTCTAGGAAATTAAAAAGCACCAGGGAGTGTTCCCCATCACTGGATCTGAAGTCTGTACTTACACAGTTGTCCTGGTACAGTTTTGGCTTAATCTAATTAGCAGCTTCACATGTAATTCCTGGGCATAGTTTGTCAGCTAGCAGACACCAGAAACTACTCACAGTATCAGTCTAGATGTATCAATTTTATTTGGCAGGGTAGGACTGTTCAATACAGGACAAACAAGGTCATTTCATACCTTGGTATCAGAAAGAAATCAAAGTTAAATGTAGTTTTCTAATAGACATGGAGCTTTCCCATGTCAGCTTGTGACCTGTACATAAAAGAGTCTTAAAGCCTTACAAAGAAAAGAAAATTCTGGAGGAATCAGATCATTTTTTTAASTGCTTGATAGTGATTCAACTCACTTTTATCCTGGTGGCTGCCTGCCTGGCTAACACCTGCCTGTACTGAGGAGTGCTACACTGACTAATGGGAACATAAAGATCTACATATACATACCTATATTTCAATATCATGATCAGGGTCTGTCCTCCTGTCTTCTACAACTTGATGACAAGTTGTCATGGTCATTTTCCTCTGGCCTTTGTTAATCTTTGCCTTAAGTACTGTCTGTTGCTGTAAATGCTTAGAGGAGTCCAAACCTCCAAACTTCTTTGCTTGAACATGACACACTGCCATCTTTTGAAGAAATTCTTAAACAGTTTTAGTTTTCTTTACAGATATGAATGTTAACTCTCTTATCCACATATTTAGTACAGCAAGACTCAGGAATGTACAGTTGCTGTTCAAAATGTCTGGTTTTCTAAACAGTAGACTAAAATGGTTGAAAATACACTTTTGAAGAGGGATAACTTGAGACAGCAACCTTATTAAAGGCTAATGTACTTAATAGCAATTTTGCGTCACCACTAATTGAATTGAGAAAAAAAAAAAGGCRGAGGGGCATGCTGTAAGGAAGAGAAGCAGCAAAATGTGTAGTTTGTGGTGCAGGAGGAAAGAACTCCTATTTCATACTTTCCACATACAGCACAGACTGTAATGCAAATGGAGCAATGTTCTCCTGGAACAGTGAAAGGAATTCCATGGGAAATACACATTCACAAGGCATTTTACCTGAGGACATACTCATAATCTTCTCCACTGATACCAATTGTTCTCATTTGTGCTCTTTCATCTGAGGCCTTTAATCTGCATTTTCAGAACTTTTATCAGAGGAAATCCTGATCTATGATATTTCAAAATATAAAATAAAACAGCCCTGAAATGTATAATCTGTCTGTAGAACTAATGAAAGTATTTTCCTTAACATGACTGCCATAAAACATTGAAGGCTCTTCATTTGTCTAACCTTCTATGCAAGACGTTTCCCAGATGAGTTGSTCTACAGGGAGTTCAAAGCCTCTGAAGTGCAAATAAAATGCAAATTCAGTGAAGTGAGTTGTGACAYATTTCTTTTATTAGGTGAAAATTAATCCATTTAGGTATAACATATCCTTTGTTTCTTTCAGGTTTTAAACCAGCAATATTTTCATCCTAAATTCTCCTATGTCAGCAACAGCAACTTAAACCTTAAGCTTAATCCATATATAGTTTAAAATGTTGTTTTCTAGAACAATTTTCTCTAATACCATAATGTCACTGTGTTCCAGTCCTGAGGAAATGTATCATCATTACAGGTGAAAAGCATGTTTATTATTACTTTTTAATAATAGCCAATTTTAACCCAAGTCTCAGCACCTGAAAGATTGTGTTTCTTCTGCTTGCTTTCATACTATGATTAGGAAAAAATAATGCATGTACGAGACCTCTGAGCTGCACACATACAGGGTGGAAGTAGACTGTTTACCTGATTGTTGACAATTTATTTTATAGTAGTGGTTAAATCTAAATCTGAGCACAGAATTTGTAGATATATGTATGATGAATTTACAAAACTGTAAATGTGTACATGTTAAAGTAGAAAACTGTGCACATTTGTGGTGGGTCTATCCTGGCTGGATGCCAGGTTCCCACMAAAACTTCTCTATCCCTCCSTCTTCAGCTGGGCAGAGGAGATTAAATGTAGCAAAAGGGTCATGGGTTTRTGAGATAAGGGCAGGAAGAGATCACTCATCAGTTTCTCTCATGGGCAAAACAGTCTCAGCTTGGGGAAATTAGTTKGAATTTASAACCAATCTAATCAGAGTGGGGYAGATGAGAAACAAAACCAAACCTTTAAAGCACCTTCCACCTCACCCATCCCTTCTTCCTAGGCTCAACAGTACTCCAAATTTCCCTRCCTCCTAACTACTTCTGATTCCTAACAGGGAGAGCTGCTCCCACTCTTCACCTGCTCCAGGTGGGGTMATTTCCTTGGAAGACAGTCCTTCTGAACTTGGACAGCTTGGGTCCTTCCCATAGGCCCCCACAAGGTCACAGGTCCTGCCAGCAAACCTCTTTCAGGGTTGATTTTTCTCTCCACAGTGCCACAGGTCTGCCAGAAGTCTCCTCCAGCATGGTCTTCCCATGGGATCACAGCCTCCTCTGGCTGCATCCACCTGCCCAGGTGTGGGTTCCTCCAGGGTCTGCCAGCGGATCTCAGCCCCAGTATGGCCCCTCCATGGGCTGCAGGGAATCTCTGCTCCAGTGCCTGGAACACCTCCTCCCCCTCCTTCTCTACTGACTTTGGTGTCTTCAGGGCTGTTCCTCACATGTTCTCACTCCTCTCTTTGACTGAAGTTGAGCAGTTTTTTTCTCTTCCTTCCWACATCTGTTATCCCAGAGATGCTACCACTGTTGCTGATGGGCTCAGCCTTGGCCAGATGTGGGTCCATCCTGGCATTGGCTCTGTTGGACAYGGGGAAATATTTGGCAGCTTCTCAYAGARGTCACCCCTGTATCCCCCTTGCTATCAAAACCTGGCAATGCAWACCCAATATACAACTTTAATTTTTCAGAAGTTCATCTGTCTCTGTGAATAAAAATTTACATGATCTTTTGTTTTTATAGTCAACCTTTCTTTCTTTTTTTTTTTTTTTTTACTTTTCAGTCTCCTGGAAGTATTTAAGGTTTTAAACATGACACCAGGCCCATTGGCTGCAGCTGCCACATCTATGAAGGAGATGCATTTCATCAGGGACTGCTGCAGCATTTTGGCAAGCTCTTCTTCTGACAATATATATCCAAGTCTTATGGTCTCTATAGCTGCTTATGTAGGACCTGATTTTGASTAATCATGCAACTATAAGCTTAGAGTAATTCCACAAATAAATGAGCTGAAATACTTTTTTTTACTGTCACTTGAAACAGTTAGATACTAAAAAAAATTTAAATATACGCCCAGACAAGAGAATTAGTACTGTTCAGTCTTTGAAGTGATTAGAGCCTTGGGATAAGATTTACCATAGGCAAGGTGGCTGTTGGAGGTTTGTGTTTTGACACAATTTCATTATATGGCTCTCTATTTTTGCATTAGAGCTGTGCTAAATGAGGGGTGCTCTACCTGCCCTGCCTGGGTCAATGGCTRCATTTGCCAGTGGTGCTGTGCACACTCTCTCAAAAGATGCAGGGCCAGGTCCTTGGGTCCAAGTTTGGACATTTTCTGCCACAGAGTTACATCAATCAAATTAAACTCAGCAACTGCAACTTGGTAAAGTACCTGAGGATATTCCTGTGTACAGTGCTATGCCAAAGGGTCASTGCATCCTCAGTATTACCCAGTTATCAGTATGTATCACTTCTGGATTGCCAAAGAGATTCTCCATGCAAAAAGAGCATACTCTTGTGTTACAGTTCCGACACATTAATCCATGGTTCATACGGAGAATTAACTATTTATAGGCTGAAAAATGCCTTTTGCACACAAGTGCTTGAAACAGAGCAGCTCCAAAACACAGCTCAACTTTAATATTCATTATACATATATGCAATTAAAGGTTAAAAAATCTCTGTCCTCGATATATGCTGAAAAAAATTATTTCTGTTGGCTTTTGGCTTTTGTTGACCTTTGATCGTGAATCAAAACAGAGTAATTTGTGGGCAGTAGTTCAGCAGTCCTAATACCAGTCTCCCACTTTGAAGGAGCTTTTAACTTTCCTGTTTCTAACCAAAAGACAGGAAGATGTTGTGCCCTGTGGACAACATTTTTAACATCAATATTCTTATAATAATGCATGTTAAAAATCTGGACAGTCAGGTCTTTCTTTTTTCTATTTTTCTCAACAACCAGATTTCAAGAACTCTCTGAGTTGTTACTTTTACTGTCACAATGAGGGACGAGTGCACTRAGGAAGGACCAGCCTCCTCAGGCAGAGATTTTAGCCTCTCCTTGTTATTAACTATCTGTGTGGTCCGTGGAAGAGCAAGAGCGTAGGAAGCCATGAGGGTGGCCCAGAGACATGGGAGCTAACAGCAGGGAGACTCTCAGTGATTCTCCAATGTTTTCTTCATTAAAAACAAAAAAAAAGTATCTGGAAAAAATAATAATTTTGGTAAAAAACCTGGGGTTTTTTTCCCTGGGTTTTGATGATACATTTTCAAACAGCAGGAGCTGAAAGTGATATCAGCAGGTTCAGCAACAAAGACAAAAAAWGTGTCATTATATTGCTGGCTGCAGYYTAAGCTCCCTCATGCCAGCAAGCCCTTCATTCCTCCTACTGCATCTCCCTTCACAGACACTTCATAGCAATCCCACTACTTTTGCCCTTCTCCCCTTCTCCTGCTTCTGGGCCTGTCACCCCTGTCCCCCTGTCACTGTCTTTCTCAACTGTGCTCCCAGTTAGCTCACTGCTACTTAAGTATAAGGCAAATMTATTAGAAAAAAAGTAGCTCATGCACTGTTTTTCTACCCCAAGTCATACRGCAACCAAATAATAGTAAAATATTATATATCTCCTGAGTTTGCTTTGTGATTTCCCTGAGCTACCATGCCTGGAAAAAACCCAGGTGGAGCCAACACTGCCTTCTTTGTTGATCAGAAAGTACAGAGAGTAACAGCCCCAACCTTCCTAGTTATTAGATCAAGAACACACCTTTCAAATTTATATTCTCCTTCACTTGCTATTTTATGTTCTGTATAAACAGTGTAAGCTACATAAAGGATTGTGCTTCAATTACGGGTGTATAAAGAATTTAACTAAATGTTGTCATAACAAGCAGCACAGCATTTAGGAATAGAAATAGGAAGGATAGTTGCCTGTRGGCTGTAATGGTGGACTGTCAGAGATATAAGTATATTTAATGTACAAAAGAAAAAATTTAAGCCTTTTCTCTGACTGAGATCACTCAGCAAAGCTATGTTATAAATAGCAATAAAGAAAAATATGTGGAAAAGTGCATGCTTAAGATGTTCTTCAGGCATACACAAAAATGGCAAGACATTTAAAGTTCAAAGAATTAATTCTAGTGGTAAAAGATATCCAGGACAAAAAGCTAGTCTAGCAAAGAAAAGTATCTAAATTTTCTGTTTGTGTCTAAAACCACAATTATCTGGTAGTCTTAATTAGATGAAAATTAGATTATTATATACATTTGTGTAATTTGCAATATTAAATGGACAAAAGACCCTTGTGAACTATGAAATACTGGGAATCCTACCTGCCTTTCTGTTTGCAATAAAATAAAATGTGAATAATAGCATTGATTTTGACTTATTTTTACCAAACTAATACCAGCACAATTATCTTTCTTTGGAATCTTTCCCTTCTTCTACCAGGAGTTTTGAGAGTACATCAGGAGAGCTGGTCTGCAGTGATGTGCCTTTCAGACYTGTCTGCTTTTTGGCCCATGTGTCTGGGTTTTCTGTGTTCTGAAGCCAAGTAACCTCTGGCCTTGGGCAGATATGTATGCGCATTTTTCACCTTGACAAAGGAATAAAATACAGCTGAGGTACACGGTACCAGAAACTGGGAGAATTCCTGAGTCCCACAGTATAGATGTTGTCATGGTGACTGGTGACTCCAACATATTAAAAAACTTTTCACAGCATTCATTGTCCAAAGGAAAAAAAAAAAAGGAAAAAGCGGAGGAAAAAATTGAAAAGCCTTTAGAAATTTCTCTTTTTAGAGGGTCAGAATATCATACACTCTGCCCCCTTAATTTTACTAGGAAAACTAAAAGCAGTGTTCCTTTATTTTTTTTTCTAGAAAGGGAAATGCAGCCATGATTCCTTTATTGTTCTCTACCTCATTCAAACTTAACAAAGCTATCTGAAATTCAATTCTTTTAGCATTTAAATTGACCTTCTCTTTTCATTTCACCATGTTCCTCTTCAACAACTTTTATTCATTAATTCTCTGCTGCACAACTCCTATTTTTACATTGTTGCCAACTGCACTTATATGTGAACTGTACTCATAATCTATATAAATTTCCTTCAGAGTTAAAATATCATTGATAGGTTGGATTTTTTTCTGAATTAGTTCCACGTCTAACATTTAAGTGAAAACTACTCCATTTTATTAAAAGCAAATTCTTTTTTTCTTAGCACCATAGTAATTGTTTCATTACTGCTGTTCCTGACATTATCGTTACTAACATCAGTATAGTATAGCTGAGGAAGACAGAAAAACAAATGTGTTTTTAATATTGGAAAAGCTTTTCTTTACATATAAAACACAAGGCTTCTGAGAAAACCCAATATTAAAATCTAATGAAAATTAGATTTAAGAGAAAAAAGAACGACAATCCCTGTTGTTATTTGGTRAAATGAGCAATAAAACCCAAGTCAAATAAAGGTACAGACTGTGCCTATGCTAGCAAACTAGACAGCATGAAGGAACTGGCTGAGGTCTGGCACCTGTACCTTCTTTAACTGTTCCCATACTCCCTGGCATGGGTTTGGTCGAAGAGATTTAGCAGGATCAGAGACACAGCTTGGCTGGGAACATGYGTTAAAGACTGTTAATAAATAACCAGATCAGATTCAGCACTCAGTGTTGGGGGCCAAGACATCTCAGGTGAGTGAACATATTCCAAGGAAAAGCMTTTGTCCTGCTTTTTTATTAAGAGAAATATAACTTAAGTTCACTTTTTCTGGAAAACCCCTTTTGAAGTCCTGTAGGCACTACAGCAAATMATTTTACAGGTGGGAAAGTTCATTRAAACAAGTAGCTCCAAAAAATATTCTACCACACAGACAGGATGAAAATGCCAGACACAGAGACATGATCAGTTGATTCTGATGATTGCTCCTCTTTAAGAGACAGATTCACAATCCTTGCAACTGGTTAATATGCTGAGATTTTGGTTATTTATATTCTTCGGTGAACTACTTTTGCCTATTTGGCACGAGCCAGTTATTTTGAAAGAAGTTTCATATTTTAAAGTAATAAACTTGGAGAATTTATAATCTGCTTTCAAAGTCAAAAGAATTGGGGTTGTGCATTCTCTTTGATTTCTTAATACACATTATTTCTTCACTAGACTGGAAGAAGCCAGATGGGACAACATCCAGCATTKTCAGGGATGCACAATCTGGTTTATTGAAATCTAATTTCTTTCTAGGAATCGGTGACAGACACTTGAAAAAATCAAACTACTGACTTTTAAGTTGTATCTCAACTTTTTTTTGAGTTGTATCTCAAAATGCAGGTGGGAAATTTGGCACAGATGATCTCCTGGATGGGTATGGTGCTGTCATGAATATTCCCCAGTTCAGTACTCCCACTAAAAAGAAAACCAGAGCTGCTCCCCTACTCCAGGATTAAAGTCGGAGATCATGGGTTGAGGTAAGAACAATTTACTGGAAAGAGCAATGAGATAAGAAAACMAATAGCAACAATACCTATGACAAAAGTGTCACACAGAGAGGGTGATTTACATGCAAAATGCTCATCATGCCTGGGACAATGAAAAACGATGAATCTACGCTCTGCCCACCATGCTTTCCCAGGACCAGAAAGGAACACTGTTCCTTCCCAGAAGGGAGGGAGAGTCCTTTTTTTACCCCAGTCCTGACAATGACATAAGATGTCATCAATATAATTTGAGTCCACATGGCTCCTGGCCCCACCCCCTCACAGCAACTGCAAAAATGAAGTGGGACAGCTGGCAAGGCCAAAGCAATAAAAGGAAATTCCTCTGGTTTCTCAGTTGCAACCATTCTAGTCCTATACAGTGCTACTTAAAATTTTATCTAGAGTTGCATTAGCACATCAATGGCAAAAGAAACATTTCTCAGTATGGATATCTCAGCAGAGGTGAAAAAGGGGAAGGAAAGAAAGACATAGTGTCAGTCTGCAAGCTTAGCACATGAGCTGTTCATGATACTCTAATAAAATGTATTCTTCAGATACAGGGTGTTAATCCTCCAAGGATTCAGCAACTAGACACTGTAAAAGAATCACTCTGGTATTGCACTGAATGTTGTCATAGAAATGAATTATGCTTTACTTTGATTGTTAAGCATGAGATGACTCACCCTCAATCACAATCTCTCTTGCAGATGAAAGAGAAGAAGTTCAGATCCACTTTTAGTTTTTCTGAATTWATGACATGATAAGGATGGTATCTGTCCTTCCCTTCTGATCTGCTGTTAATGAGTAAACAGGAGAATTTGGAAGCAAGCAGGAAACATTCTGCATGCTCCATAGGCATCAGGGCTCTAGCACAGCTAAGCTGCACTGCTTGCTTTCATGTCTGTCCTGGTGACTTCATTGCAAGATGATTTAGGTGATTCCTGCCCAGGTGGTCTGTTGCTAAAGTGTTCTCCCCACTAATGAAAAACTAAACTTGTGATTCAGGGTTAAAAACACTACTGGGCACTGGGCCACTGAGGATGAAGAGTTGCAACAGAGAATAATATCTGTGGCTTCCAAGGATCTGGGAATAAATAGTATCCAAGTTATCACCACTGGAAAAAATAGGGAACGCTGAAACAAAAGCAATTTAATGATGTTTCCATTTATTTTCAGGTATGCTTTAGAAATACATTGAAACCTGATTGAATCTGACAGATTGTGGTGCAGGAAGCTGTTTGCACACAGATTGGTATAGGGAAAATGAGCTTCAGCTGCACTGATTTTTTTGAACAACTAAAAGAATAATTTGATTGGAATGGTTAAATGATAAGGGACTAAGAAAACACCTTATCACCTTTTAATAAAATTGTGTTTTGTATGATTAATTCCATATATTTTTCAATATAGAAATATAACACAATAGTTGTAAACTTCTTCCTTTTTCCCTCTTGCATTTTTATAACATTTCTATCCCTATCAGTCAGATTTTACAGATTTGTATAACAGCTTAGGCAATAGCTCACCATCTGTACTGATTTCCTGTGGTTTGGTAATCGTGTTTCTTTCCTTACATCACTCCTCAGAAAGTACTGCATCACACTTATTACCTGATGTTTTTATCCGCAAACAAAACAACCAAACCTGAGCCAAACATTCAGCAGCTGACTAACAACAGGAGGATAAATTTTAMCTGTAGTTTTAGTCCGATATTTACTGGGGACTAATCAAGTTTCCTAGTGAGTTCTTTTTATTCACCTGTCAAAGATTACCTTGCCAGACTTTTCTTTTTCTTTTCTGAGAAGCAGGGAACTTCAAGGTGCTGAAAAGAACCATGTAGGATGGGATTCAGGCAGTATGAGAGCTCATTCCACTTCACTAAACACAAGTCCAGACTTGTAAATCTGAAGACTATGTAGAAGTTTAAAGATCAGCTGTGGACATAGATGGCTCCAAAAACCTGTGGGAAAGAAATGCAAGATCATAGTGACTAAGACAGTCTGTACAAAATGTTCAGGATAGGGATAAGAGTTTTTGTTTTAGTCCTAAATATGGTACCATCCATAGAGGATACTTTACAAAATCATGTTTGAATGTCACCTAGCAATATCTCACCAGCCTTTCTTTTATAGATTATATTCAGGAACTAAAGTAGACATCTAAAAATCTACGACAATAAATATTTTACTACTACCTTGTCTAGATAMTGAGGAAGATGCTGAAGTGGCCAGCTTGTTGTCAGTGATATTGTATCTTCTGTTTTTCCTACTGCTTTACAAATTCAGTTCAGWTCACCTTCTATGACTACTAAGAACAAACTTCTGAAGCATCCTTTGAGGCTGCATTTTTCTAAYAGTTGATAATATCAGCAAAATATTGCTCCAAGAATCAGTCAGCATGGAGCAAACAGGATCTGTGAATGCCGCAAGAGAACTTTTTACAGTTTCAAGATGCTGTCAAAAATTTCAGCAGGAGATTGTGGATGTTGTGTTGCATTAAAACTACAACATAAAGGAAGAAAAATATCTATAGATGTCTTTAGAAGACATATTACTCTGGCCTTTGATAAATATGAAATRACACTGCCTCAAACATATGGTGATTACAAAAGCATACAGACACAATGTTGTGATGAAAATGACAAAACAAACTAAATCATAATCTTGGAGTAATTAGGGAAAGCAACCATATGATCTGATGTTCAGCCTCTGCTTTGATGCCAAAGTCTTCTCCTATCAGCCAGCTTTTTTCACTCTTTAACACTGGCCAAATATTTGATAATTTGAAAATTTTCAGATTGCTGTTAAAATTCTATGAATGTCTAAACTTCAATACAAAACCTTTCCCCAGTAAAGGAAGATTATTGCCTCCATCTTCCAGACTGAGGGCTTTCATTTGCAGTGGTGAGGGTGATGTTAATTACAAACCCCCCCCATGGCAGGGAACAAGCACCAGTCAAAGGTCCTACCCAGGACATTGTAACCTTGGGTTCTCAATGATCTGCCCATCGCAGCATGAGAGAACCAGGGCCCAAATGTTCTTTAAACCTTATGTAGTCAGATATTCTGGATGGGCACAATTCTGCAGCTTTCTATTGAAGCAAGGTCTTTGTTTTATCATGATTGTTTAAATCACTAGGCTAGAAGGGACAGAAGCAAAAAAGATACAAACAGAAGAGAGTACTTGCCTCACAATCACTCGGAGTCTGTTCCTTGTGACTAATCTAAAAAAATATAAATTTTTCAAACATCAATTCTCCCATCTTCATACCCAAACTATGAGGAAAGGATTGATGACCCTGTTAGCACCAGGATTCAAGTATCCCTTGCAACACCATTGCTGTTCAGTAGGAAGGAAGCAGGCAGTCTTGGAGACTGCCTGTCCTAGGGTGATATTATGATGCTTGTATCCCCAGTTGTCTGTTCTGTTTATGCTGGATCTTAAGTTCTGCACTTTTCAGACTGGTTCCAAGAGTGAAGGGGGAGAGAAGAAGCACACAGTTTGTTTTCAGAAACTGCACTCACTCCCCTGCATTCCCTGTCATGGGCTGTGTTGTCTGACCAGACAGTGGGAGAGAGCTCTCCTTTGCTTTTTAGTTAGTGGGTTTTTAGCTAGCTGAGGCAGAAAAGTTACCAAGACTTTTCATTTTCYTGGAACTGATTTTCTCTGCTCTGGACTGAAAACCTTCAGGAGCACCAGAAGCTCACACCTGCAGCCCACCAGGGCCCAGGATGGCATTTTCCAGCACACGAGGGACTGATAAGGGACTGAGACAACCACACCCCACAACAAGGACTTTATGAATTTGCCACCTCTTCAGAACAGTGAGAGGTTTTATTGTTTAATATTATTCATTTTTYAATGCTTGTGAATATTTTGCTTGTTAAATAAACTGGTTTTTTCCACTTTTTTCCAAAAAAATCTTTTCCGAGACCTCCTGGGGAGGGGCTGCCTAAATCTGCTTTCTAGAGGAACCCCTCTAGATTTGCCCTTTCCTCCCAGATTTGCCCTAACCCAGAACACTGCCCCGTAACAACATCCTGCTGCCTACAGCACTGGGACATCTGAAGGTGCACATAGTCAAGGATCCTGCCCAGTGAGCATCCAAATAGTCAAAGTTGTTCAACAAACGACATTTCCCCAGGCKTGAGTCCTCAGAAATCAGCTAAAACTTCTGGACCCCAAATGGAGGGGCAGGTTTAATTTTGAGTTTGTGAAAGGAACTCATACCCGGGAAGAGAGAGAGCTTCTGGACAAGCTTCCCACTCTTTTAACTCTCCTCAATAACAGTCTGTGAATGTCAGGCCCTCAAAAGAGGTCTGATCTCTCTGCTGGGATAAATACACAGCTTATGTCTTGCCAAGACTCTGTGTGAATGTGTGTATATATGTGTGCACTGCTSACCACACGGTTTCATACAGAGACTTTTTGAAAGTCTTAAGTGGTAAAATCTGTTCTAAAAGAATGGAAAATGCTTGAAATTAATAATTTGTTTCTCATAAGGATCATCTTAGCAGGTCATAGTGAAACAGGCCAATATATAAACCAAAACAAATAGATGGCACAAAAAATTAGGTTCTTTTTTTWAAAAAGTATGCTTGAAATATATGCATATTTTCAGACATCTGTGTGAAATTAATTCTGATTTTACATAAACAGTCAGTAATTGCAGCTATTGTTAATTCTAAAGTTCTTTTTATTATATAAGCAAGATCATAGGAAAAAATGAACAGCAAATACACATGATTTCTTGAATGATTAGCAAATAAATAAAACACATTTGTTCCTAGTTTTCTGTTATRACAGAAAATAAGTCTATCTGATCAGAATTAAGTAAGAAAAAAATCATAATCATAAATGAAAGCAATGTATAAATCATTTCACCTGCTGTTCTCTTTCTGGTTCACAATTCTTGGCTGCTTCTGTGTTATTCAGCTTGCTTCAAATGCCAGCTAATGCATTATGAAATCTTATTCTCCTAAGAGACTGAACATCCACAGAGCAGATGGAAAGAACAAGGAAAAAGAAAGTATGTAGGCTCCAATCAATAATGTGCAACAGAAACTACCAAGAGGAAATTGTTGTATTGGAAAATTATTACAATATTTGTTCAAAAGTTAATAGCTCCTGTAATATAAAAAAAACCAGTGGTGTTTTTTAATTTTTTAAATCTTTTTTTACTTTTTATTTTTTTTAATCATCATATAGTGCATGTTTATGCCACCTCAGTTTCAGGATTTTCTGTGCCTTGTCAGGATTTTTTTTTTACTTTTACACTGATTGGACTTTTAGGTGCAAAATAACCAGATGCAAAAACCTTATATGGTATAATCTCTCCCAAGGAACAGGAAAGATTTATAAGATAGTGTTATCCATCAGTACACAATTTCCTCATCCAGTTGTTGCTTATAGACATTGCTGTGGACTAGTGAGAGTATGGCAGAAAAAAACCACTGTGTATCCATGTGAAAGGATGTGTATCCCTTTGAAAGGAGCTTGGGCTTTATTTGTGGGTGACTGGATAAAACTGCCCAAGTTTTTCAGCTGCTCTCTGCCTTATTACTGGCTTCTTAAAAAAGATTTGGGAACTATGGAAACAAAAACCAAGAAATTGTTCTTTATTCTAGATCTTTGGGAATTGTGGTATTTCAATGTCTAATGAGGAATTAATCATTTACATGGGTATTTTAAATATTTATAACATTGAAATGCCTAGATCCCTGGTTAGTAGAGAACTCATGTTTCATCCTTGCTAAGTAGGTGGATGAGTTTTGATAAAAGAGAAAATATCTCTGTCTTTTATGTACAGAGTTCTATGCGCTTATAGGAATACTCCAAATTTTATTAAGCCTGCATATACCTATGTTCATATTACTCAGATGTCATGATATAACATCGCTGTTATAACTGACTCTCAGGTTTTCTGCTGATTTTTGCACGCTGAGAGTTGATGATAGAGTTTGAAGGAGAGCCAGACGCYGTGCAGTTTCTTTGCAGAATTGTTTATTATTTTCTTATCTCTAAAAGTTCTCTCAGTCCAGCATGATGTTTGCAGGCAGTCAGAAAAGCAGAATCTGACCCTCCTACAATGTCACCTGAACTTTATAATCTAAACTAYGTTAACAATGTTTTTCTCTAAGTACCAATAACTATGACCTATGTCAGACCGTGAAATGTTACCAGAACCCAATCAAGAAAAGGCCACCACCACTGCAAAGATGGAGGGGAAGAAGAAACAGGAAAAAGACAAAAGCACACCCTGATTCCTCCATCTTTGCCCCATTCTATCTATATAGTAAAATCTAAAAGTTCTATTTTTTCACCCTGTGAGCTAACAAAAATCATACCAATCAAACCCACGTGGACTTCTTTTCCTCTTTCTAAGCGTGGCAGTGTTTTCCAGGCAGTTAAATCAAAGGAATAGGTATTTTTGGCTCTTTTGGCTCTGTCCCAAGACCCTCGGGGTCTCGAACCTCCAGATACCCTGAAAGGGGTAGCCTGGTTTCCCACAACTGACAATTCAGAGTTCATATTTTAGATCTGCCATAAAACAAAAAAACAAAACAAAAAAAAAAAAATAAAAAAAAAACCCACAATTTTTTAATGAAGAAAATTTTGAGTTACTCACAAATTTTTCTAGCTAAATTGAAATGGGAGAGGAAGAGGTAGCAAGGAAAAATAAAAGACTGGACTTCAAAGTTCTGACCCTGAGACTTCAGTCATGCATGTAAAACACAAATCAACTACTGGACAATCCTCAAATTGTCCTTGTTAATTGTGCTTATACCTTGGTATACACTTTGGGTTTTTTTCTTCTTTTTTCAGACTAGTTTGAAGTTTATTACCATTGTACTGATGCCACTGGAAAAGGRCAGACACCATGTTTGCAGCTTCAGGGGGATGTCCCTTTTTACAAATACTTGATAAATTTTGATCTCGGTATGCTAACTTTGGAAACAAGAAAAGCTGTGAAGACTTCTGTGAAGAATATTGGACTAAAAATCTGCCATCTGGAGTGCAATGAGAAATTTACCTTTGGAATTTCAAGCAAAAAACAAAACTAGCTGGTCTTGAAAATAGAAAGTAAATCAAAGTATTTGGCAATGCTGGCTGATATTTTTCCTTCCCATCTCTCAGTTAGAAATTATTGTTCTATTTTAACTTCCTCAACAATGAGAGAACATTGATGGTTTGATGTGAGGTGATTTTAATTTTCTTTCCTATTTTCAACAAGCATACTTTTTTCACTGTATCAAGTAAACATCAATTTATATATAAATATAGATTTACTGTATTTTCTCTTCATCTGAAACACTTTTTGGCTTTTTTCAGCAAGCTTTGAGCCAACAGAAGAAATCCAACAGAAAATATTGGCTGAGAATGGTCAGAGGGTAAGTTTCTAGTAAGGGAAATAATCTTTCATCAAATCCAGTAATGTTTGGATAATTTTTCTTACTGGAAAAATGATGATTTTAGTGTAATGAGTAAATAGAACTCCATGATCATGAGTATATCCTCTGGTTGTGATGGCTGCCAGAAGAAATTCAAAAGACAAGTTACATTATRTTAGAGACTACTGGTGTACCCTTGAAATAAGCTGTCAGCACCAAYGTAAGTTTAGGGGTCTTGAAAAGCAATAGGCTGAAAGCCCAAGAAATTCTCTTAGCTTTTCATTGTCCAGCTTTGTGCAAGATTTGACCTGCTAAATAGGATTCAAGGGTGCAAGACARGATGAGGTAGCTTGGGTCATCATATCTGTCACATCAATAGAGGTTTAGGCTCTGAGTTGTATCTAATTCCTTCTGTGCTCAGCAGGAGAAGCTTAGATGCTGACAACTTAGATGCTTAGATGCTGACAACTCCAAGGCTCAGATGCTAAAGCAGATTCTGGGGTTTTCTGGAATCTACTTAGGAATGGGTGCTCTGAAAATCTGGCCACTGAAATACCTTAGGAATCTAAACCTAGTCTGTTTTCCACTGTTTATTCATGGTTTTATTTTGAAGTGTATTTGCTACTTGTCCTGTTATGGTGTGCCACGATAAATAACTCTCATATCGCAACACTGCAAGTCATATCTAGATTCCAATCAGTAAAATTCAATGTCTGCCACACACTTATATTCTTCCTGAAAATAAATGTATGTCCAAAGGTTTAGTTGCCTTGTTTTTTTTTTTACTTTATTTTCCCCAAACTCAACTTTTATATGCTGAAATAGCAGGAGCATTTATATGCTGAAATGACAGGAGCATTTCATTCTGCAAGGGTTTTTTAAAATTCATATTTTAGTTTGGCTGCCTGAGTACAGTGAGAGACCAATGACCTTTTCCTTCCTGTCAGCACTGTGAATAGCAAGCTCCCTTCAAACATGATAGCATCTGAATACTGTGTTGCCTCACTTCAAGTAAAGCATGAGCTTAGATATATTACTATGCTGAGATTCAAATTATGAGTTATTTTAGCATAGCTTTTCCTGAGCTAAGTTATTTATGAGTCAATAATTTCCATGAAACTGTACAAGACCTAGAATAAAGTCCATGATCTGAAGTGTTTATAAAAAATACACAAGCAAACTAAGAAAATACACTAAAAATTATTACCCCTATCACTCATAGATGACAAGTTCTCTTGAATGTGGACTAGATCTTAGCAAGGTTAGTTGAAATTCACTGAGTTTTGTAAATTCTTCACTTCTAGAACTCAGTGCTGTTGTGTTATCCATGGTATCATAATGCACTATTTTTGGTCAATTTTTGGAACCAAGCAGCTTTCTGCAGTTCWTTGTGTCTATTTGAAGCATTTATTATTTTTCAGTCCTTATTTTCTAGTTACAGCATAGGCTGTGGGCATCATTTTACTTGATATAATGCTGAAGACAAAAATGTCTCTGTCCCCACATGCTGACACTCTCAGGCAGATTGCACCTGAGCCTCTAAAAGAGGGCGAACATGATGGCATGATCTGGGATTCACAGAGAGCTGCAGCCATCATCACCAACCAGACCCAGTGAATGGCTATACTGAATACTGGGAGACCATTAATGCTATTTAACCTGTATCATTCAATAACATAAAGTTTATCTCTGCTCTATGTTAGAGTTGCTGTGGAAAGAATAGGGTCCTGACMCMGGAAAATGCAGGGATAGTGTACGCACATGGACAGTAAACATGGTGACTCAAGTCTGACCAGGTTCCTAAGGAAAAAATGTTTTCAGGAAATATTCTCTGCACTGCCTTTTGTAGGTAACAAAGGCTTTAAAAAACAGGAGCTGGTTCCTAACAGTCAGATACATGCATGCACAGATCACATACCCTGCCATGCTGTCAGTGAAGACTCAGTCAGTCCATGCCATCAGTTTGTCTTCAAAGTCCTGAAATAGGCTCCATGYACTTGGGACCAGATGCTCTAGGGGAAGTACATGGTTCCTGCTGCCTAGAAAGGGAACTGGTGATGGTACCAGTTTGCATCCATGGGTGGCTCTTGCCTGGCAGTTGCTTTGCTGCTCCAAAGAAGTACTACCCCCAGAGATGAGTGTGGGGCTGAGTAGGGGGTCACTGAGATTTTCTACCTAGTACTGCATGCACATTGCTGACACCTGTCTGAAACAGCAGTAGGGATATTGAGAATAATGAAGGAACCCACAAAAATAACCATACACATGGACAACCTGGRATTACAGAATCCAAGCTAAATTGGATCTGTAGATCTAACATAGGTTCTTCATACATGACAGTGTGAATCCCCCTTTGCCATTTGTTTCWAAGGGGAACCCAGACCTATGTACATCACTGCTTCTACAGAATTAACACAGGCCCTGTGATTCTGGGGTAGCAACCATACCTTCCATAGTTACAGTTCAGCAAACTTTTGATTTAATAAGCAAATTTTTCATATATTTGAAAATTCAGTCAAAGCATCTCCATTTATCATGCCGAATTACTAAAGAAAGGAGCAATGTAAGAATAGGCAGCTAATACAGCCAGACTCCTGGGTTCCAGCTGATTGGTCACAGAGAAAAAGAAAGACTGAGCTTTACCAGATACTTTACTGAGTTGAAGCTTTAGAGGGAAAGGGACTTTGAAAAATACCTCACTTATATCAATAGTTTGGCATATTTTAAAAGAACAAGGAATATTAAGAAACAAAGGGTTATGAAGTACTGGATTGAATTACATTTGCTCAGATGCAGTCACATTTCACARTCCCTSATATTCTYTGGGAACAATTTGTGAACAGCATTACCTGGCATGTTTGAATGCTTCRTTTTTTTGCAAGGCCATCATTTCATCGTCCACTTACACCCTAACTCAACATCTTGTTATTTTAAGAACCACAAAAAGATCTGTATTMATTCAGAAGATAATTTTTGCTTTTATCTGTYCATACTTCATCACAATGTTGTCTTYTGGCAGCATACTAATCTTTTTTRCAAGTCCAYGATAYAGGCACTTTGTGTTTCTCCTAGGTACRTCARCTTTGTRTACAAAACAAGAGTGGCCACAGTCTATTCTAGGTGATCAKTTTTTTCACATTTTCTCTGTCAGAAATGTCATCATTAGAGAGAAAAATATATAGGACAGTCAGTACAAGTAGTCTCCTTTTTTCTGGCCTGTGTATAAATAGCATAAGGTTCTGCCAACTTTCTACAGGAAAGCATATGGCTTTGTGAATTTTATACACTTGTAGAGAATAGTGAACATATGCTGGTACTTGTAAAAAATCTTGAAACCAGTAATAAGAAGTTGTATGAAAATATGAAGGTTAAAAAGTTTACCATGTTGCAGAAAGATATGCTTTTGACATATTGCTCCTATTAAATTTCTATAATGTTTAGTTAGACAGCTCTGGTTCATGTTTTCTATAACAAAGATGAAATTACATCACTGCACATGCAGTGCAATTGCAACAGGAAAAGATCCAGTGAAATAGCGTAAGAAAAYTATTAACTAGATTGTTTTATGTAATAATTCATGGCCAATATTGTCTCACAAATAAGTGTTAACTTTAGCAGCACCTCTTCCAGTCTTTGTTTTGGTAGCAGTTGTAGGCTGGAGCCAACAGGGGCACTGGAGTAGATCTATTAAAGGCATTAAGGACCTAACACAAAATTAAATCCAGTAGTATCTCCCCTCACAGGTGTTTCCATCCTTGTGCATGCTGTCATGGCATCTGGGTAGGATTTTCAGGTTTCAAGARCTTCCAAACCATTTGGAATCCTAGCCCCAAAATTAGTAACAATGTGCTCACATAGAGRCCAGCACTGWCACCTTGTTTCCAGCAGTGTTTTGAATTCTCCTGGTGTACTGTTTGTTGTCAACACATTGATATTGAAATAGTGAGTTATTGTAATTTGCTCAATTAATAACTAGGACTTTTGTAAAAAGAAATTAAGAAATCTATGATTAAAGGAAGAGAATTAAAGCTGAATAGTACAGAACAGATTGAAAAATGTGTTTTTAAGGATTGGTTTCTGATTGCTACATCCTATAACTAGTTTCTAATTTAATCCTAGAATACCAAATATTACCATGCCTTTTCTGGCAATGTCCAAAAGCATTGAAAGAGGATGACAGGACTAATAACAATCCAGTGTGACCTCCCTCAGATTTTCTGCCTAATGCTTGGAGAACAGGAACTCATTTACATTGGTTTCTTGAAGACAGGTTTTTCAAAGCTGTGTCTTTATGTTACTTCCCTTTTCACTTCCTTTGGAAATTAATGAAGGAAGAACAAAACAGAGAAATGGTGATGCAAAGGCTGAAGTAAAGAAAAGGCTTCACAAAGTCTGAATATGGAGAAAATTGCTGAATGTTTCAAGGACAGTATATTTCTGAGGTGATGAAGGGTGCTGTGGGACTTGTACATTGACTTAAAAGCAGCGTTATCATTAAAAAAAAATCAAAACAAACAAAATCACAACCAAAATAATCTCTTTTTGGAAAACCATAATCCTCCTCTCTTTTAATTTAATTTTCTTGCTATTTTAATATGAAAGAGTAGATCTAGAAACTTTCTGAAAGTCACTAATATTAAAAAAATCTCACTCCAATTTTTTTATAAGCTGTTTGTCTATCAGATGGAAATGTCAAATCTTATTCAACATTGACAGTCATCATGTGAAAACTTGATACAAAGCAAACATCCATTTTCTTTATTCTCATTTCTCTCCAACATACACATAGCAGAGCAATCTGACAGCAGACCAGCTGAATCAGTATTGGATAATAGAACTCAGAGTTGAAAAGATGTTAAATTATCTGATCTGCTCTTTTTGCCAGGATCAAACTGATTTCTAGCATGTATTCCCCACTGTTATTTTCAGGTTAGTTTTAGATTTCCTCCACAGCACCACAGGCTTCAAAGTTGTAATCTAGAAAGACTGCACTCTTACATGAAACAGAATACTACAGGAAGAAATAAAACACCAGAAATCCAGCCACCATTTGAAATGGTGAAAATTTGTATGTTTCACTACAAAAAAAAACACACAAAAAGAGGTGGAGAAATCCTTTGAAATTCAAAATGAGTTAGAGCTTAACTTTATCTGCAGTTAGGGCATTTTGAAAAGCTTATCCAAAACTCTTCAAATGACTCAAGAATTTGATTACTAGCCACTATGAGACATTGGTGTCTCACCTGCATCAATACCTAGGTGGCATTTTGTTGGGGCTTTTCAAAGCTTACATCTTGGAAATATGCTGACTACATTGACATCGACATTTGAATCTAATTATCCATTATACTCTCCTGTTCAATGTTCCTTTGAATAGGTGGATGCTGGCCACCAAAAGGCAGTAGAAAAAACTAGTTTGAGATAGCATGTGTGCTTCAACCCCCTTACCTGCTGGAATTAATTTCTTTTCCAAGTGCAGTGACATCAGTAGGTATTAAAGGATGAGTTAGGTGCAACAGTGCTATTCTCCTTTGTTAAAGGGGTTAAAGTATTCTTACCTTATATAACCTGTAGGTGAAGAATAAAAAAATACCCATGAGATTCCTGCCTTCATTGTCCTTATCTGTCATAACTTCGTCCACTTCCAACAAAGAATTTGTTCTCGATGTATTGCAAGAAAAAAAAAATTCTCTTAGAGACTGGAAATACATTGCAGAGTAGACCAATAAGTAGAATCAGGTGGAGAGATCTGTCAAATGCAACTATTTTGGAAATTCCAAAAGATTAAAAAGTACCATAGACTAAAAAAATTTGGACCTATTTTTACTCTGTAAACAACAACAATCATAACATCCTTTTGAGAAATGCATCATTTGGGGAAATTATATCCTTTTGAGATGAGGTYTTTTCTACTGGTTAGCTCTGCTCAACTGAAGTATTTCCAACAATAAAATATGTGACTTTATAGAATGCATATTAGTTTATCTTGAAAAATTTAAGTTGGGAATGAGAACTAAAAACTCCTGTGTTACCAAGGCAGAACGGTTTGATATAAATTATTCTCCCCAGGAAAAGTGATGGCCCACAGGAAGAGTTAATGCAGTCRCTGTTTGCCAGTTAGATTAATCTCTCTCTGAGTGTGATATATTATCAGGATATGCTGTGGGAAAGGATGAATCAGAAATACTAAAAAATGCATTAGCACACAATTACACCATTTACAAAAAGAACATTTATTAAACGGTGACAGAAAAATTTCCTTTATTTTAAAAATCTCTGATTTCAGATTATTAGTTTCTTTCTAAATCTGGGGTTTTTAATAATTTTTTATTTTATTTTTCAAAAAAAAGTTAACATGAGATCTGCTGGTTGGTTCTCAGACTTGAAAATTGTAGGGCTGTCTGCTACATAGCCCATTGCTCTTGCTTCCTTTTTCGGGTTTTACTGCCAGTAGGATGAAGAGATGTGAGGTTTGGCAGAATTAGGTTCTGGATTGCTGAGTGGAGAGCAAGCAGACCAGACACAAAATTCTCCCATATCCCTGGTACCATTCAAGGGACAGCTGCAGTCAGGTTCTGGCTACTCAGACTGGACAGTGTTCCTCTGCCCTGGGCAATCACACACAATTCTAGTTACTGTAGAAATGTACTACATGTTTTAAAAAAATAAACCTGTTGGGGGGTTAGATATGGGGTTCTTTTATTTTCTTCTTTTGGAATTTTTTCCCCTCAAGTTACTAAGAAGCTAACGATCGAGTACTTGTCAGTACTTAACCAAAGACAAAAGAGGCCAGGGAAGAGAAGGCAGAACCTGGCCACACCTGTTTTTTTCTTTTGTCTCTGGGAGGTTTCCCTCCGAGGGGAAAGGTAACGTGAGATTTGGGGGCCGCAAAAGGACGGGGGGCTGGGTGGCAGGCACTCATGGTCTTGGCACTTGGCACTTGGCCCTTGGAGAGAGGACGCCCAGGCTGTTGGCTTGCTGCAGAAGGAGTTTCCACTGTCACCACCGACTCCAGTCCTGGGAAACCTACCACCATCTGCTCGTGTGCCCGGGGATTCTGAGCTCGCCTCCTGCCCTATTGGAGCGGGCCCGGCCCTGTCCCGCTGTCGCCGCTTCTCCTGCCCAGCTTTGAGGCTTTTGGCTATGCTGACCTCGCACCCTCCCTGCCCTGATGGGACATCCCTGCTGCTCCAGCCACCACTGCAGAACTCCCCATCTACCTCATCACTAGCCTGGGATCCTCTCACCATTCCAGCTTGGTGCCTGAGAGGCACTGGGATCAGACTGCCCTGGGATTTGTGGAGCAAAGCCCCTCGAGGTTCTTGGTTCTGTCAGCTTTTCCCGAGCAGACACCTGTCTTTCAAAACCAAGACAAAACCCTAAATTGAAGATTTTAAAATTATTACTCAGGATTAGATAGTAGTACACACTCTGTCAAGATCATCTTGTGGTGTAAATTAGCACAGCTCACTGATTTTTAGTATTACAGAAGGGACTATAAGAAGGAAGTRAAGTTTCTGCAAATGCCCTACATTCCACAAAAGATCAGCATTTCTACCACCTGTATTAAAAGGTATCTAAAATCATATATCTTTTATCAGCGTGTATTCAGGAAAATAAACTGAGTTCTGAAATAAGACATAATTTAATGATGATGAATTTGCCACGAAAAACAAAAGATAAAAGAAATACCTTTATAACCACATATGCTTACATCATTTCTGAGGCTAGTTGACATATGAAAGATAGATGTTGAAGCAAGCAATGCTTGTTAGCATGAAATTATTTCCTTGTGAAATGGTGCCAGTGTTAACATTTTCAGTAGAAGTAACAGGTGATAAAAGATAACTGTGTATAACAGCTGCAGTATCTTTTATTTTGGAACTGTAGGGGTACAGATTTCCTGAGGGACGAAAAAGTAAAGAATAAAAATGGCTACAGCCAGCCTGTGCAGAGCACARCTGACAAGTGGTGGTGAAGATTCATCACATCCAGGCAATTACATTRAAATGACTCAAGAAGACATTATGAATCCTCCATACGATAACTAAAAATCACTGAGATGTTTTCTTAAACTAMCTAGAGTTAATTTTTTTTCTCTTTTAGACACACAACTTACTAGATAGAAATGAACAGAAGAGGTATTTGCATATTTGCTGAGTGAGTAATCAAAGGGTTAACGGTGGAACTTCTATCCTTGTCCAGCTGTCTATTGTCATGAATTTGTTAAAAAAGAGTGAAGTATATTTTTTTTATCATAAGAGTTTAAAGAAATATGATTGTACTCCAGATTTGGCATTTCCTAGGTTGATTCCTTTTTAAGATTTGAAAAACTTTAAATAAAGAGAGAAATAAAAAATACCCTGTGATTTTTTGCTCTTCTCCTCCCCCAGAATGCTACCATCAAGGCTCTAAAGCATGCCATGGGAGCATCAGCCTTGCTCCAAGTCAGCTGAAGACCTGACTTATACCACCAGGATCTGCACACCTAATTTTATCATGAGTGGATGTGCTGTGCTATCTGTCAGGCTGGAGAAAGGCAGAAACAGGTGCTCCAAACAGCAGAATCCAGATTCACACCATGTACCCCTTTTCCTTCATGTCCTTGCTGACGGTCATATCCAGAGGGGACATCTATAACCTTTCCTTGGATCAGAGCAGTTTAAATTTATAGTTTAAAATGTAAATACCACCTAAATTAAAGATACCTGAGCAATTTTAAAAAGCAGCTAGATGTTTGACTTTCATTCAAAGTCAAGACTTAGTTTTTTGAAGCCAGAGACATTATGCGACACTGGCATTCATTTAAATCAAAGGGCATCAAGTATGTAAATACCCTGAAGTCCTCCTAAAGCTCCACAAATTTTGTTGACCTCACAGATTTTTTTTCCAGTTGTCAAATTCACCCATTCTATGCAGGCAACTTCTATGTTACAGGGAGAAGCTCTTAATGGGGCACAGTACATCCAGCTCCAGATTAGAACAGCAACTGAAATGCTAGGTGCTCTGAAATCAGCACTTTGGTTTCAGCACGTTAATATTCCTTCTGCTGCACACTTTCACTTTAGTAATACACATTTTGAAAGGGTAGCAGAGTGGCCACACTTGTAGCACACTTTCTCATGTATTGTCAGAATGTTCTCAAAACCATAAACCTCTGCTTTAGTAGGACCCTACAAAGATTATCAGAAAAGCTCCAGGTAATACACTATCAAATACCCCTTTTTCATAGCAGCAACTCTTTTGCACACCTTTACTGCCTAAAGATTACATAGCTAAGTCATCCCCTGTGTTAAAGGGAAAAACAGAGTCATGTCCAGAGGCAGTCATCTTAAACAGGATTATCTGAATTACCAGCAGGAAACACCTGTTTCTTTCTATTAGTTCAGTATTTACTTACCCATCCTACTCAGACTCAGGTATCCGTATTTTAAGACACTTAAGTTAGGGTGATAAAACTCTGCCCTGAGCAATTGTGCCTCCTTCTGTGCCACATGCTCTTTGTTACCATCCATGGTTGTGTTGTTAAAGCTTCAGCAGTGGTCTGGATATTATTTTGACAACTCTGACCTCAAATGCCTTATTTTTATTTTTCATTAGTCTTCTATTCACTTTGAAAACTATCTTACAAAGAATCTACATTTTATTAGAATTGGTCTCCAAAGAATTAAGTTGTTCCATACTAAATTCCCCATCAGCAGGCAAAGAGGAAATATGTAACAATCAGAGAAATTTAACTGTTGTTACTTTAAAAGGTTGCCTAGCCCATGCTGAGCTCTATGTTGTCACAGCTTGTGTGTTTCTGGCATGGCAGCTTGCTCAGATGTCTTTTATAACACTGTGGTTGATTATTAGCGATGCTTGGAGTTCCTGATGAAGGAGGCAGAAAAGAGAAACAACCAGGCAAGACCAACACCAGACTCAGGCTTGAAGCCTGAGGTGGGAAAGCTCAAATGAACCCGTTCAGTTTGGTTCACATACGGGAACTTGAAGTGATGCAAATGTTTCTAGTGGCTAACATAATTTCTATTCTATTCTACAGTGCTTTACACATGAGTATCCAGCTCATGCATGTGCTAAAAGTTATTGTAGCCATAAAAAAACAAAACAAAACAAAACAAAACAAATAAACAGTGGAAAGGTACAATAATATAAAAAAATATTATTGCTAGGTTGAAATAGAAAGTGTCAGGCAAAAATAGTTAAGCAGATCTAAACTGGATAAATGTCTTCCAGCAGCGTCTCACTGAAATAGCAGTTACAAATATGAAAAGCTAATTGAACTGAGTTGAATTACTGCAACATAGAGGATCCTGCAAGAAAATTAAAAGGAAATATGAAAAAGCTGAACAAAAAAATATAAATATTAGACTAGAATAATGTTCATGTTTTGATCTCATTTCTTCCTCTCAGAAGCATATTTTGTATGTTGCCCCCTAAGGTAGACAATTCAGAGTGTTGAGTGCAGGAATCTCAGCTTTGTTGTTTAAAGATATTTCTTTCCCTATGATTTGCTATTCTTGTGTTTACATGGGAAAAAAAATGTTTTCAATCACAAAAAAAAAAAAAAAATTGCTCTCACTGCCACTGCATAGATTGGAGTAAGAAATACTTGCATGGAGCACAGCTAGTTTGCCTTTTAAAAAGATTGACTCACTCCTCACAGGGCTGTGCCAGGTTGCTAAGCAGGTGTAGTGGAGTAGTTAACATTTGTGCATCTCTTCAACTCTCCTTGTTGAGCCCACCAGCCTTCCCACTGCTCCTGGTCAGCCTTCTCACCAATGTCACCAGCATTCCACTGTGGGCTGAGCGGTGCACTCTGACATGTAGCAGTTAGCTCTTCTTCAGTTCTTCTCTTGTCAATGTCAGGAAAGTGGAGATTTTGCTCCTATACCAGCCTGTAAAGCATGGCAAATGTTTTATCTTTGTCCAAGCAGAGTCAGAACTGCCACACCACCATCCAAGACAGCAGCTTATCTGCACACATGGCATGCAACAGCAAGGCAGGTTTAACTTTATTCTTGCTTTTCATTTCTTAATAGCATCAAACTGATGGTTTCAGTGGCCCACACTCATTTTCTTTTCCAGCTTCTAATGGCTGTAACTGACTTTTAGTCTTTCCACGTTTGGGAATGATTCATTTCCTACAGCCCACTTGCAGAGCAGGGATCAGCACTCTGTATCTATCCAGCATTGCTCTTATGGATTATGAAACAGGRGATGGGATGCAACCTGGACATTTTCTTCTCACGTGAGCTCAGAAACAGGGACTTGATAATGGGACAGTTTTGTTCCACTCAAACCAAGGACTAGGCTGGTTTTGAATCCAGGACTCTTTACTCTCTGCCTAACAAAAAAGGGGYCTGCAATCTTCTCAGACTGGATGTTTGACAGGCTCTCTGAAGTAAGGCTATTGCTAAGGAGGAAAACACACCACAGAGTTTTCCCTGCACCTTTTGAAAGAGCATTTAGTCAGTACACAAATGTTCTGATTGATTATTTCTCACAGTGTGTTTCACTGCACTTTTAACAGCACTGAGTTTAAACCTTAGACAAACTTTCCATATTGTACCCTAATCAAGMACTTCAGCAAATATACCAGTGGGAGTACAAGAATTATCCAAAATTAACTTGTAAGTTAATTAATTAATATGAAATGACAGCTGCTGTTCCATATCAAGCCTGTGTCCCAGCAAGAAGTGGACAATTTCTTGCTTGTCCACTTAGCCTTTCAGTTGTTCATTGGCACTGAATATCTTAGGCTGAATTGGTGTTTCAATTTCTTTACACTTWCTTTAGCTTCAGAACAGGAATATCAGTAAACTAGAAAACATACAAAGGCATTTCTAGGACCTTTTCCACAGATTTTTCTGCTCAGCAGGTAACCAAAGCAATCCTGAAAACCAGAAAAACATCAAAAGGACATTGTGATTTCCTATTCAGCAGCCATGCCCAGAGCTGGCTTCATGATGCTGGTTATAGTGACTGCCATATGACTTCATRGTGGGGCGTGCATATCCATACACCACTCACTTCTTAGCTAGTAAATTGCCAAAACAAAGTGCCCATGAAAGTACTGAAGTGACTGTGTTTTGTTCCTGACTGTGATTAGCTCTGCTTTTCCCTGTGAATATGGTTGTTCAAAAACACTGCATGCTCAGCAGTCCACAGTTAGAGATGTAATGTGCCATCCTGCCTCCAGRTGGGCATTGGTGTAAACAACCACCGTGTAAAATTGGGATCGTTCCCTTGGCTATGTGCCATCACACCTCTTTGGTGCACATTGTGAAGTTAGTTTGGAGAATTAAGGAGGGTGTAGTGCCACTTAAAGATTGATGTCAGGTTTATCATCCAGTCCTGCGGTTTATCGGTAACTGTGGTTTCACATACAGCAGGTGTTCACATGCAAATAATAAAAAATAATTTCAAATGGGCTAGCACTTACTATGGGTCTTTTAAAAAGTAGTTAAATTTGTATTATATTGACATTCAAAATCCAGTATTCAGAGGTGGAATATCTGTTAAACAAGTCGGCTTTGAATTCACAGAAAACCAGCCAAGTCACATCAACAATCTCCACAAAGAGTAACTTTTCACTTCCTTAAACAATAGTCAGTGCCAGAAACAGCTCCCTTTGAAAAGCTRAACAGCCTTACTGTGAAGCCAACATGTGTCAATGAAAATGATTTCTCAATTTGTGACCAGAGGCTGTGCTGGGATTGCTATTATTTTTTAACTTAAAAGTTCATAAAAGACACCTTGAAATATGGGGTTTTCTTAAAATAATGCACACAACAGAGGCTTTAATTTGTAAAACGAAGCATAACAGCGATCACTGAACCAGAAGCAAAGACAAAGAGGCATGGTGGTAATCAGTCTGATGCTTCCAGAAAACAGTGAAGATCACATGGCATGACTCCCAAGTATCTGTTCCTTTCCTGCGCAAAATCAAGGTAAGATAAGAAACTCAACTCATGCTTATTGTTTAAAGCTTATCTTTTACTTATCAGGTACAATTGAAAGCCTATGTAAAGTAGATTACAAAGCTGCCCTTATCTTTAAAGAGTACTGGACTTTATCCAAAAGGCATTCTCCTTGAGTGCTGAAGCAGAGACCTTTCTGACTCCTGCTCATTGGTCACTGATGGTCCCAGGGCCTGAAGCAAGCATGACCTCCACTGGCAGGGGATTCAGCTCCCTGGAGTGTGCCAGRAGCCCAGCTAAACACCTCTCTGGCTGGGCTGTCACAGCTCCAGCTTCATTCCACTTCATCCCAGCCTCTGGCACTCCTTGTCTCTAAGTGTCTCTTTGTTGCCTTGGTGGTTGCTGACTCCATGCAATGCTCCATCTTAACATTTCATGTTATTCTGAATATCCAGCTGACTTCAGAGGGCCCTGCAAGTTCTAATGGAAGCAGTGACTTACTGACAATACTTTACCATTAATATATTCAGCCTCATTCCCCTGAGTTCAGAAGACAAAATCTTAGTGTTCAAATTGCAAGTTCCAACTCCCAGTACCAAAAGCTATTTTTCTACTCTTTCTGCACTTGCCATCATTTTCGTAGCTCTTTTGTATGGACCTTTCTGCTCAGGCAGGAGAAACCAACTCTGTCTGAAGGACAAACACTTTTTGTGACAAGTTCAACTCTTGAAGAGTTCCACTCTTTAGTTTCAACTCTTGGCAGTATTCCTTTTCTACAGGGTCCACCTCAAACAAATTAATGCAATTACTGCATAAGGACCTTGAGAATTGAAGCAGAATGAAATCTCCACTCTTCCCAATACTATTTGAATTAGTTAATTTAAGRCAGTAATTGAATGAGAAATAATTCAACCAAAAAAAAAATCCCTTGACATTTATTTCAGATACCTAAATGGAAGGAACTTAGCTTTCTAGCAAAAATAGAACTTAAGAAACAAATAGAGTTTTTCAATTATTTTACATCTTCACACGACCGTATACTTTGGTATTTAACTCAGATGATGAAAAGGGTCTCATTTCTTTTTTTTTAGTCAATAAAAAACCACTGTTTCTATGTGTATCTATAGAACTGCTGTTGTTCAGTTTTCTGCGAATTGCACCTCTACTTCTGAAAGTACTGTTGTCATCGAATACAAGCAGCTGGGAAAAAGAACTAAAACAGAAATGAAGATATCCAGATACTCTTCACTGCAAACTGTTGGAAAGCAGAAAAACAGACACGTGCTCTCTGGGGAAGCACTAGACTGCCTTTTTCTCTCAGGCTAAAATTAAAGTTTATACTTACTGAAGGCAGGGGCTGGGGGCAAGGGGGGAGTGTTTGTGCACAGATGAACATATCACTCAGAAAATTTCACCTCAAGCATCTGCAGGGCAGTGTCATTTTATCTGGAGGTCATCCAGGCAGAAGACTTCCCAGACTATCTGAGAAGGCAGTTAAGCTTTTTGAAATTATAGTCATTTGGATGGAGTTAAATACTTAGAAAGTATTAAACTCCAATAATGAAAAGATAGCAGAAAAAAGTCCCAAGTGTATGAACACTCATTTCCTTCAAGGATTGCTGCTTACTAGCTTAGGAGTCAAGCTCCAAGCTTTTTGCAGTCTCACCTTCAGACCAGTCTCACTACAAGATTGCCCTGCTGAAGCTGCATTTCCAGCTAGCTGAAAAACCCACTCACAACTATTTATTTTGGGAATTACTGATTTCCACACTGGACAGAGAATTCAGGAGCCCACAGCCAGAGCTACTGAAGGTCCAAATTAGGACCTTTAGGATTTTTGAACTGTGTCAAAACCAGCTCTGTTTAGGCACATCTGTCTTCATCCAGACCTCATCCAGCAGCGGTTCAGCTCCCCAGGCTGGGTGAGGTAGGAGCAGCTGCGCATTCTGGCTGCAGGTGCAAGCAGTCACTTCCAGCCCGGGAGGGACCGAGCTGCTGCGAGCCATTAGAAGCACTTAACTGCAGATTTTCTCTTCCTAATGTGATCCTTTCAGCTGTTTTTGAGGCCTTCCCTGCCAGGGAAGCTGAGCTGCTGACTACTAGCAAACACATTAAATCCCTGTGGTCACTTTTGAGTCCTTGGGGGCTCACAAGACATAGTTAAGTGACTCATTGCGTGAGAGCAATTGTTTCAACTTCTTGGATAATTACCTCGTTTTAACACTTACTGCATTATAGGGTGAGCCAATTTCTAAATGCCTTGTATCAAGTGTCTTTCTGGGGAATATTGTCAGTCATTTAGTCACGGATTTCTTCTTATTACCTGTGTGAAAATGTGATCACACCACTTAAACCTTGTCCTGACTGATTCTCCAGTATATCCCAAAGCACTTGCTGGAGTATTTCTTAAATGCAAAAGGTGTGTGGAACATTTTTCCAAATATATTATAAATACTTATTCCACGTCCTATCTTACACTTGTTTCGGCACTAAAAATTAATGGGATTCTAAGCAAGTCGAAGTAATTTTCAATATGGGCTATTCTACTTTGAACCTGATATTCAGACACCTTGAGCTTCCCATAACTTCATTTGAAGTTATGAGGTTGGAGTACTCTTGGAAGTAGGTCTCTAAATGACTGGCAGGAGGTCAGAAACAAAAGTAACTTGTACATTTATAATGGCTCTCATCAACAGAGGTTTCTGATACCTCCAAATATTCTGATTCAGAGCACAGCCCCAAATTTCTGAATTTTTTTGTGAAACAAGTAAGGAAATTTACCCCAGTTTTATGGGAAAGGCTGTGGGACCATGTGAGAAGAAAGAGAACTTGGGAAAACTTGAACCCAGTGCAGCCTGCATGAAGTCACCCTCTTAAGTAGTGCTGGGGACCTGGGCCATTGTTTCTTTGGCAGCCTGGGAGCAAGGAGAGCGAACAAGAAGAGCTCCCTAAAAGCCTTTCCTAAATTACTGAAGATTTAATGAACATTAAGAGTATAACCCTTCAACTTTAAGAAACTGTCACCTTGTATTTCTCTGAAATCTTCCTGACCCAATCTAAAACTAGTTGTTGCAATACAGATTTGTTGTAGAAAGCTGGAATCAGTCCTGTTGTACAATCATCATATTTTTAATCACTTCTTACCCAATCTCTTATTCAGTTCCAAGAAATATTCATGTCTGTGGCCAATACATTAGCTGGTAGGACTCCTTTTAACTCACAAAAGTAATCAATGAGACAGGCTAGACGAAGGKATTAAAAACCAATTAAGAATTATTAGAATTACTATTATAATGAAACCATGTCTAGTGACAGAAATGCAGAAATGTATGTATATAATAGAAACAGCATTTTCTTCTTCTAACAAAACACCAGATGATACAGGCTGCTTGCACAGCCATGTCAGCAGCATTAGCTGCAGCACATTAGATGGCCAGAGCCACAGCAGAGAGAAACTTGCTCCAAGTGCTTTCGGTCACTGAGCTCAARGCAGGTGTAACAATGAGCTCTTGGTCTCACACAAACACCACATCTGTGAAAGCTGCCAAGGTGTTTCCGTGGCCATGAAGATCAACTGATACCAGGAATGGATTGTGAAATGATTAGTTATACAACACACTTTTCACTCTCCTAAGTGTGATATTGGTATTTGTAAAAGAGGAAGTATTGCAGGCTTGTAGTTTGAACAGCTGAAAAGAACCTCACTTCTCTGAAGTTCTTTGTTTCTTGTCTTCTGTTTTAAATGCTTTGATTTCCCCTCCCTCCCACCCCCCTGAAATGCATACCTACTGATGTAAAATCCTTAAAACTCCTCAAAATTCTGCGCTGTGTGGTTCTCCTGTTGTTTGCTATTGGTATCAACCTGCCTTGTGTCTGAGCTCAGGTATCCCATCTGTTCAGTACTGAGCTTGCCAAATCTTTATTCAGATTACTCAATTTATTGAATTAGTACTTTGGAATTTTATGCTAATACAATGATTTACATGAAGGAATGAGGGAACACTTAAGTCAAATGCATTATTTTGAGGAGAATGAACCCAAGATTCTCATTTTCATGGGTAAATATCCTTACATTCTCTACCTGGAATTGATCCACTTTCTACTGGAGTACTACATCAGTCCATAAGCCCCATCTGGCTGTTAGCCTAAAGGCTGGGACATTGCCAGGGAGGTGTGACACCTGGCTTCCAATCCCTGATCCAAGAAAGCACTTCCTTAATTACACAAAATGAAGACAGCAGGTACACACTTTTAGTCTGGCTTGATTCTGAACCCTACTCTAACTGAGAGGTCAGATCTACTCAGGCAAAAAGAATGGAAACAGAATCATTTTTATTGGAAAAGACCTTTAAGATCATGAAGTCCAACAATTAACCCAGCTCTGCCAAGTCCACYATTAAGCCACAACCTATCCAAACCATGAGAAGATAGGCAGAATACTATAAGAAATGGTGTCAAAGGCTTTAATAAAGTCCAGATAGACAATATCCTCAATCTCTTCTTCACCCACTAAGTATTTCACTTTGTYGAGGTAGAAGACCAAGTTGACCAAACACAATCTGCCTTTCATAAGCTCATGCTGGCCAGGCCTAATCCCCTGACTGTTTTGGGAGAAGACTTTAATAGCAAGACTAATCTTTAAAAGCAAGACCAGTCACACTGACTGGTGTGGTGTGGGGAAGGTTATGGAGTAGATGATCTTGAGTGTCATCACAATTGTGAGACTTCTCCCAGCTGCTTGTAGAATCCTGGTTAGGAGGTCTAGAACAGATTTACCCCATGACATCTGCCTTGTTGGCCTTCCCCTCAACTCTTCCCCCTAAAAAATCAACCCTATCATGGCCATAATTAAGCTCTGGTATCTTGGTTTATATTTTAAACAGCTGTTGCAACAACTGAACTGTTTGAGAAAGAAACAGCAAATTCTTGTTCAGAATCTCTGTGAGCCTGCACTCCAACTTCCTTCAAAAATTTTTCAGCRAATTCCTACACAAATTTGCTAACAGATTTAAAATTACAAAAACTGCTTCTCCAATGCCAAAGTTCATTAGAACTCAACAGGACCCACAGAGACATGAGTAAATTACATCCACATTATGATAACTAAATAATAAATCCTTAAAATATTCTATTTAATTTTTTTAATTGGTATTAAATAGGGTCTTCAACAGCAGCAACATTTTCATAATGATTATATTCTTCATTTTTTCATGTTGATGTCTTGCTTGTAAAACCTAGTTGCTGGTATCTTGCCCTTCAAACTTAGGCATCCCTAAGCATTTAAAGGAAAAAGACTCAAAAGCATACATAAAAGAAGCCAATTTATTAAAAAAAAAAAAGAGATGAAAGCCTATGTGAACAGAAAAGACAATACAATATTGCATAAAATACAGTTGAAAAGAATTTATTTAAGTTGCCTTAAAAAATTATGTTTCTAAAGCAATACTTGTTTTTCCATTTCTTCCTTCACAGAGGAAAAACTTACTTTCTGGAAACAAACAAAAAAACAAAACAAACAGACAAAAAGCACACGTCTGAACTCCAGTCACTTTCACATCTCGTATGCCGTCTTCAAAATGAAAAAAAAAAAAAAAACAAACAACTTCCTCCACAACTTTTATTTTGGAAAAAAGCCTTCCTAAAGACCTAAAGACAAAATATATATTTTTTCTATAGTTTTAGACCAGTATTAAAATGACTGCATTTCCAAGATTGTATTTTTWAAATGTCAGGTTTAGAAAAAGACAAAGTACTTTAGAAGAGACGCTCACATAATTGGAAAGTAAAGCTGTTACCAAAAGCTTCTTTCTGTTTGCCTTTAACTGTGAGGACATTTAGCCATAAGCCATATTTTAAAAGGTTGCCAAGTAGTTATTTTCCTTTCAGATCAGGTTAAAAAAAAAAAAATCTCTGTTTGAGCAAAGCCAGTTAGGTGAGCTTATGTATTTGTTCAATAGAGATTTTATGTGAAAGGCTTCTATCTTCAACTCCTTGTATTAACTGGAGAATTTTGTTTTATTTTTTATTTTTTGGGGTTGGGTTTGGGGCTTTTTACACTTTCTCTCCTGAAAAGGGTTGGCACAAGTGTCTGGTAGACAGAGCTTGGCTGGTAGACGTTTTTTACTTAACTCCATTGCCCAGTGTAAAAAACATATATTTTTACTATGAGATCATGGGCATTCTGTGTACCTTTCATAACTATTAAAGTTACTTGGCCAATGCTTTAAAATATCTTTTTGCCTTTACTTTTTCCATGGAACTACTTCTTATTTTTATCTGTCTTTGCAGTAGAAGGATCAGTATATTCAAAACAGGACTTACCTAAATGTTGTCTGGCACTCAAGTACAAGTCCACAAATGTTAAATGCTAAAGGAACTGATTGTAGTGTTTCAGGATTGATGTTTCTTTACTCTTATTAATTATTTTGTTATTTAAATTTCATGTGCTGAGTTGAAAACAGGCAGCTATGTGCCACCTGATAAGCACTTCTAAGTTTCTCTGTCTTCAGYTTCCAACTAAACCTGTATTTTTTTCTCTTAGGTATACGCTTGTTTCTGGTGTCTTAAAAGGTATGGATTAACACACTGCTGTAGTTTCTTTACATTTCATGTTATTCTTTAATTATTTTTAAATTTTCTTTTAGTTATCTGGAATATCATGATGTCTGAATAATTTTGGAGATAGTCTTATCTAACAGTTTCAAGGGGTTAAGTTTTAGTGGRGAGACTGGACAAAAATAAATGGCAACATGTGAAAACTGAATTTCAAAGTAACTATAAAACAAGTGAGGTTTGCTTTTTTCTAYCTAGAGTACCTTAGCCCTCATATAAGATAAATTCTCAACTCACTCCACACTACAAGCATTCAAGAAAAAGTGAGCTGTCCTTCAACAATGTGATACATGCCTTTTGAAAAAACATTTTCTGGAGTGTTTCCCTTAACACAACACAATCCACAGAATATGTTAAGGAACTCAGCGTGTTGCAGTTTGTATTGTGGGATGTGTTGTGAGTGAGTAGTGCCAACAGTTGTCTGTGAATGATCGGCGTGGTAAGACCTTAGCAATGTTCAAAGAAAATGTGCCAGCTACATAAAAGTTGTCTTTTGTTCTATTTAGGCAGCCACATGTAAAGTTGCATACGCTGAGTGTGAGAATAGTATTTGTAAATCACACATTTGAAAGGAGAGAAAATGAGCAACTCAGATGATTAAAACAGTAGAAGATGAAATGGAATGTGGTCAGTCTGGAGTTAGGTAGGAGGCTAGAAAATCTTCTGCAAACTACTGAGTCCCAGGAAAAATCTCCACTGCAATCTTCTCTTTGTCTTTCAACATATTATACATTCACAGTGTCATAAAACTGGGATTACAGAAGACCAGTCTTCTTCAGTATTTTCTTCATTTTAGGAGCTCAGAAAAATCAATTTTCTCAAAAAGATTCTTCAAAGTCCACCTTGTTAATAGAAATGGGAGAAAAGTCCTTATAAAATATTGTTGTCTTAGTGAAWGTTGTCTCATTTAGCTGTGAATAAGAGCTGGGCAAAGCTTTCAGTGTAAAACTCCAAATTRTATGAAACATCTGGTTTTTAATTTTGTTAAAATCCAAAACCTAGCCCAAGTTCTTCGAAAGTTTTTTTGAACTTCACAAGCATTCTTGTATTATGAAACATAGTACTGAGGAAAGCTGTCCTGATTTGTGGTTTTGAATGGACACCATACAAAATCTCTGGATTTTTCACAAGATTAGGTGAAACTTGGTGATTTTGACAGAAGGTTTTATTTGAATTTCTGGCTTTTGACATCAGCATAGACAGAAAATGCAGTCCTTACATGRATTACATGGATTACAATCCAAACCTAGGGTGAATAGAAAAACAAAAATATTTTGAAACCAAATAAAAGAGGATGAGCAAAATATGTTATCCACAGATTTTATAAGACAATAACTAAGCTAAAGTATACTAACTGTGAATAGTTTTTTATTTGTGTCTGATTTAGGGTACAGTTTATGAAAACTAGGTAAAAACATCAAAGTTCTGTGATCACAATATAGGGAGGGAGGGAGGAAGGGAGGGAGGAAGGGAGGAAGG
>CADDXX010000218.1:63945-111765 GCA_902810485.1 Alauda arvensis
GGAAGGAAGGAAGGAAGGAAGGAAGGAAGGAAGGAAGGAAGGAAGGAAGGAAGGAAGGAAGGAAGGAAGGAAGGAAGGAAGGAAGGAAGGAAGGTCTCAGCTACTGATGAAATTGTCCCAGTTTTCAGGAAATGTAAGAAGGAGAATCCCACACTCTACAGTCCGGTCAGTGTCACTTCAGTGACTGGTTAAATTGTGGAGAAGAKCATTCTGGGAGGTGAAAAACACCTGAAAGACAACACACTCACTGATAACAGCCAGCACGGCTTCATGGAAGGAAAGTCCTGCTTATGWAACCTGRCTTCCYTCAGTGACAARGTAACCCACCTTGCTGACCAAAGGAAGKCAGTTGACATAATCTTTTTGGATTTCAGCACAGCTTTTAACAGTGTTTCTCACAGGATCCTTCTGGACAAAATGTCCARCACACACCTGGATRAACACMTCGTGGGATGGGTGAGCAACTGGCTGATGAGTTGGACAAAAAGGGTTATAGTGAATGGGGTGACATCAGACTGGTGACCTRTCACTACTGGGGCTSTTCCACAGGGCTCCTCACCCCTGCGCTCTTAAACATCCCCATAAATGACTTGGAGGCAGGACTGGATGAGATAYTGAGCAAGTTCACAGRTGATACAAAATTGGGAGGAGCTGCTGACTCCCCTCCAGGGAAGGGAGGYCCTGCAGATAAATGGACACYTTGATAAATGGAAGGCTGGGCRACCACCAACCACATRAAGTTCAACAAGGGAAAGTGCTGAATTCTACACATGGAACAGGCCAACCCTGAATGTATGGACAGACTGGGGAATGTTGGGGTTTGCTTTTACCTTGTTSGGTTTGGTTYGCCCCATCACCCCCTGTTCTGTAATGCTGATTKTTGTGTCCCTAGGTCCTCCCCTCCCRTCTGCCAATCTATCTCCTCCTYCACTCCTCCCCGTCTGTCAATCCTCTCTCTCTCCTCCACGAGGCCCCTGCCTGTCACCCTCAGCCACTCCTTCACATCTAGAGAGTTCTACTCTGAGCTGAGGGTGATTGGCCCCCAGGTCCAGGCTCCCCCCATGCCATGCTCGGATTGGTTGTTAGCTTGTGTCTGTTATGTGTTACTGTTCTATGATTGGTTGCCTGTGTCAGTTATAAGCCTGTGTTCAGAGCCCCTCGGGATTCTCGAGGGCAGGTTCTTGGTGAATAAAGATCCTCGTTACCCCCCTCGAGAGTCTCCCTCTTGCTGAAAGGCGATCCTCGCTGGTAGCCATCCTAAGTGGCTTGGGGGCACACAGAGACCCCAGCCCACATCCAGAACTGCGGCATTCCTGCCATGCTGCTGGCAGGGCCTGACCCCAACCTTAAGGAGGCAGGAACCCAGCACCTGGGGGTGCTGGATGATGGCAAGTTGGATATGAGCCAGCAGTGCCCTGGCAGCCAGGAGGGCCAACCCTGTCCTGGGGTGCATCAGGCCCAGCAGCACTAGCCAGGCAAGGGAGGGGATTGTCCTGCTCTGGGGCAGCCTCATCTCCAGTGCTGGGGGCAGTTCTGGCAGCCACAGTGTAAAAAGACATTAAACTATTGGAGATGTTTAAGATGTTGTCCAAAGGAGGGCAACAAATATGGTGAAAGGCCTTGAGGGGAAGCTGTGTGAGGAGCAGCTGAGGGCACTGGGTCTGTTCAGCCTGGAGGAGACTGAGGGGAGATGGCACTGCAGTTACAACTTCCTCATCAGGGGAAGAGGAGGGACAGGCACTGATCTCTTCTCTGTGGTGACCAGTGACAGGACCCAAGGGAATGGCCTGAAGCTGTGTCATGGAGGGTTTAGTTTTGATATTAGAAAAAGGTTCTTCTCCCTGAGGGTGGTTGGGTATTGAACAAACTTCCCAGGGAAGGGGTCACACCACCAGCCTGACWGAGTTCAAGAAGCATTTGGACAATTCTTTCAGGCACATCGTGTGACTGAGATGGTGCTGTGCAGGGCCAGGAGCTGGACTTAAAGATCTTTGTGGGTCCCTTCCAACTCAGTATATTCTCTGATTCTAACAGAAAAAGATCTATAACGCTACAACCTATAGATTTGCTGATGAGTTTGTTTTGAGTAAACTGTGATGTTGTTTTCTTTTTCTATTTAATTATAACAGTAATTTTGACATGTATTAGAACTGTTCAAACATTTTCTTTGATGTTATATTTCAGTCTTCCACTTTGTTTGAGTAATTGTGACAAAAGTTGCTCTAGGAAATGACAATTGTTTGTTCAATTCTTATCTCACTCTGAGTTTTATGCGTTCCTTGACAACAACCAAATCTCTGTGAGCTTGTTATTTCCTAAGTTTCTGTCATGTCTTTCTGAGTCAGAAGGGGAAACAAAAGCACACAATAATGTGTCAGGTTTATAGAATGATCTTGAAGTGGAAAGCTAATCAAGCCTGACTTTTCTTTGAGGTTTTATTTGCTTTGTGTTGGGTTGGTGTTTCTACACAAAGCTTCTGCTTTTGCAATGAACTGTGACAGAAATTTTGAAAATTAAGGAACAAAAGAGTTCAAACAAACCACTTTGGACTTAGGCATTTTATTCTCTCTCCAAGTCTTTCAATTCAGTGCCATTGACAGTTYCAGACCAGCTGCCTAATCACTAAACCCTTTAAATGCCTAAATTTCTGTAAATAAATGTGTGAAAGTTACACAGMTATTGGGAACAGAGAAGGGTTTTTGAACTGGTGGAAGCTCATATTTGGTCCACATCCCAAGATACTACAAAGCAAAATTTCCAGTCTCTGAAAACAATGAAGTTAGCAAGCAAGACCCAAGGTTCAGTGTGTCTGCTCCCTTCTAATGTGATGTTCACAACTTCAAACTGTCCTTCAAGCAGGGATTTAGACCTGACTTTTCATACCATGGACCTGTGTGACATTCAGTATAATCATCCCTTTCCTTTGGCATTGCATTCAAAAGGAAGGTTCAGAGCTGAGGATTCAGACAGAAGACCTGTTCGAGTCCCCATCCAGCTCTCCTGTGTGGCTCCATGTGAGGTGACCAAAACCCACCCTTTCCCTCTGCATTTCACCTCAACATAGCCTAGAAATTTAATGGACAGGARCTTTCTGAGGATCAGTCTGTCAGATAAAATGAAAGGGGAGCTTAAGACCCAACTCCAGGTCTGCATTGCTCTGATTGGACACCTGTGGCTGCCCAGAAGCATGGGTTTTTGTCTACCTGGGAGAGCAGGAAAATTTTAATGAAGAGATTAATATGCATACAAGCCCAAAAGCTATTGGTGCTGCCGTGCTGTCACTCTCTGATTCCTCTGTATTTGATTGGACAGTCCTGTGTTATCCATGCCCAGGACAAAAGTTTTAAGAATGCTTTCCACGGTGTGCCCCTCGCTTTTGGGGGACAGCAGCAGAATAAACTGCTTGTTCTCTGGAAGCCAGTGTCCCTCATCCTTACCTCAGAGAAACCCTNAGCGGGAAAGTTTTAATGAGGAGATTAATATGCATGCAAGCCCAAAAGCTGTTGGTGCTGCCGTGCTGTCACTCTCTGATTCCTCTGTATTTGATTGGACAGTCCTGTGTTATCCATACCCAGGACAAAAGTTTTAAGAATGCTTTCCACGGTGTGCCCCTCGCTTTTGGGGGACAGCAGCCGAATAAACTGCTTGTTCTCTGGAAGCCAGTGTCCCTCATCCTTACCTCAGAGAAACCCTATTTATGTTAGAATCTCCTCCTTCCCTCCATCCTGCAGGCWCACACGCACCCACGGGACCACCGGCTCTTCCCCRAGAGGAAGAAGAAGGCAGGACTCACTCACACACCTAGCCAGGACCTCAGCAGCAGGAGGAGAGAGGCTAGGGGCATTTCTAACAGACACTGAAATCTGGAAGCTTTTGAGTGGAACTATCTTTGCTGAACTTTCTTCTCTAGTCTAATTATCTTCYATTTTATTATACCAGGTAATTTGCACAAACCATTCTTGAACAGAATAGAGTAATAACAGGTTATTCCTCCACAATGTGTTGTTACAGACAACTCTCTTCCCACACAACATGGCTGAGTGAATCAGTCTAGATTCAAAAAACATTAATCTTAAGCATTCAGTTTATTAGAAAAATTGCAAAAGTTTAAACAAATTGCATGTGTAAGATTCATATCAACTTCTGTGCATTTAGTTTCCACTGAATGACCTAACTTCTACTTCTRTCACTCTCATTTGCATTGCTAAGGTTCAAAGATAAATCAAGATGATTTAAGGAAAGACTGAGGAGCTATAAGCATATGTATGTAGAAATTTCACATTAGGTAGCCATCATCTCATACAATGAAATTAGTTTAATCTTCCAAATTGCTATCAAAACCAGGGATTTTTTTGAAGGATGGACAACTATAAAAAATTCCCATCAATCTACAATTTTTGAAAGCAAATTCCAAAGTACTGTAGTATTAATGAAAAAATTATTCATATTCCAGTCCTTACAGTCTCTAGGAAAAGGAAATCTCCTGCAAAAACTTATTTTTATCCACAATGAGATTCAAGTAGACAATGTTTTGCATGGTTTTCAGCTGTCACTAATTATGCTTAAATTAATTCAGTTCTCAGTAAAATTATACAGTATAACATAAAGGCCTGTTCTTGTTTAATATTTTTCCTTTAGATAATCTAGGTGATAATTACAACCAGGGGAAAAAATCTTTTGTAAAGAAGGCTTAATTCTATCATCATAGCACAATGCAGCAATTAAGCATGAAGAGTTATATGCATGTTGCCAACCTCTTGGGATCCATAAAAATCTATTTCTTTGTCTCAGTGATTCTTCCGAAGGAAACCAATCTATGTATGTCAAGTACAGGAACATCTACAATGTCTAGAAAGAACAGTAATAGCACTGAAATCTGGGAATTCATTCTGAACTTTGCCCTTTTTTGGGAATACAAAGCAGAATAGAGAATTAATTAGAAAATTACATAGTACAGCCAAGAAAGTCAAAGGTACCAGCTATGAACATAGGCTTATTWTGGCTGTCGAGAGCAGCTGGAAGGAAAACCACCTTAACAAAGTGAGAAAATGGCAGGAAATACCACACATTTCAATTTTAACCTCTGCATTATTTTTACCTGATAATAAGGTTGAAAGATTTTAAGGTAATGACCACTGTGGCGTGCTTACAACTTTGTGTGCCCAGTCAGAACAATAAAACAGAAACAAAACTTCTTGCACTAAGGAAGCTGACCAACAGTTAATGGGAAAGTGGGTGAATTTCCTTGTACCTAGTACACATTTGAGGAGAAATGCTGTTCTACCCCACTTTGAACTGACCAAATGGTATCTTCCCAAGTTTACCCTACAACACTGAGTGTTCAGCAACAGTCTTGAAGAGTGAACTGCATCTAAAAATAGTGCCCTATCAAAAAGATTTCTTTGGACACAGCACTTTTCAAGTCTAATCCAAAAGGAATTTGGCACTATTTATATTGACTATTCATAACCATTTTTAGTTGTTAAATATTCACCAAAATTGTTAAATTTTCACCAGATTTCACCAGCAAAGCAACCTTTAGTTTAAAAAGTAATTGCAAGAAATCTAAGTTAAACAACTACAGCCTTTTCCACTGAGTTTTGAGAGAGAATCCAACCAAACTATTCATGCACATTTCCTAAAAAAGAATCCAAGATACTTAGTCAGAAACTGGTGTTCTCCATGTTTCTTACAGGAAAAAGAAATTAAAAATTTTTAAATTAAAAAAAAAAAAACTACAGTATTATTTATGCTTGATGAAATTAACTGTATCTTTCCTCAAACAAGTATTATATAAAAACATACTTATTTTTTCACTTCTGAGAAATTGCTRTTACATAAAAAGGTAACAAAAATAATCTGAATTCTCTTCCAGTTTGAAATGATGACTTTTTTCCAAAATGGAAGCCACTTGTAATTTAAAAAAAAATTAAAGATAACTAAGAAGTCTTTTATAAAACTAAAAGGAATCATTTACTTACCTGGGYCCAAAAAGTTGTTGGAGAATAAGAAAAGCTAAGATGCTTTAGATGATTTCCTGAGCTGAAAAAACCCTGTCCTTCTAACTCTATACTTTTAATATGTTAGATTGCCTCTGTACTTTTCCACCTTTTCAATCTCTGGTTCTGCTGTTTTCTTTTCCATTTTGCCTCAATTTACCAATTGTTAGACAGAAGCAGTGGGTGCAGATGGGCTACAGAAGCTTGAAGAAACTTAACGAATTAGGGAGGTCCTCCATCTTGTGACCAAGCATCCAGGACTGATTCCCTGCCCATTTGCACAGCCAGGTCATGGCTGCATGGGAATGCCATTACTCTTATCCATAAGTATTTCCCACTGAGATGAGATGGGATTTTATCCCGYGTTAGGTCCTTAGGAGCTCTGCTAACCTTCTCCTAGATGGAAACCTCCTCACTGATTCCAGAGGTCGCTTAAGTTGGTATAGTAGATGGTATTATGGGCTTCTAGACCCTAGTTTTATGCGAAGTTCCTGTTAGGATATTTCTCCTTTAAAAACAAAATTGCAAAGTGATTAATATCTTCAACTGTTTAACTGAGAAATTATGTGGCTGTACCTTAAGTTTTTCCTAGCATTAGAGAAGTATTGCAGCTATAATTTGATTATCACTACATGAACCCTTTGCCTATCTACTGGTATGTGTTCAGCTCAGTTGGTTGTGATCTCTTTTGTCCTCAGTTATTTGTGGRTTCAATTCCTTCTCCCCTGTACTTTGCATATTTTTTTCTGCTCACAAGTTGGTAATTTTGATTCCTAAGGGTTTTCTTAGCMCTCCCAAAGTATTTCAATAATAGCTGAAGCAGCCAGGTGGAACGGCCTTGCTTCATTTTGATCATGGAATGAAAAAACTGGCACTCTGAAGTTTTCAAGGCCATTCTGATAGATAAAAGTCTTGAAGGAAATTGTAAAATATAGCAGAAGATCCTGACCATTGCTACACAACAACTATGGGGCATCTGAGCTGTCTGTATTTCCTGTAACTCCAGACCCACAAGTCTGGAGAACATCTGAGTCCTCCAGAACCGGAGGACTAGTTAGCTTAGCACTAGACTAGTTTGCTTGCTTGCTTCATGCCGTCTTCTATGCTTCCAGCCATCATATTTTAATCAGTGGGAACATCTGCAGAGAACAGAACAAATTAAGGARATGTTTAGTTTATAGTTTTGCATAGAAAACATTATTATACAGTCCTAAGTACCTTGCATTTATTTTTCATGTTCTATTAGCATACACTATTGCTTGAGGAAATAGCTGTAAGAGACTGATAAATGAAAGAGTGCAAATAGATTCTTCTTCCATCTTGACCTCAGAAAGAACTGGCTCTATTTAGCAAATTTTTTAAAAACAGAATTTTTGTATAACAGTCTTATCTTACATTATCATCTGCTGGAATAAGACAAAGTAGACAAAACAACTTGCTTCGCTGGAATAAGACAAAGTAGACAAAACAACTTGCTTCTGTAAGACAGTGCAGCATGAGTAGATTAATGGAAGGTCAGTTATAAAATCTTTTAGGTTTTGAGATATGCAAAAAAAGAAAGCACTTTCTGTGGTTGATAAACAAATAAACATTAACTAYTGAAAAATACCATTAACTCTGGCTTTYATTTMATAATATYTATAAAAATATTTCTTTAAAACATGGAAACTAGTTTACATTTTTAGAGCTTGTCTTTAATAGCTTGAATTGCAGTAAGCTTAAGTAACAAAGTTGCAGTAYCTAGATACCCTTCCAGTCAGTAAAATATCATCAGTGTGAGTTTCACTGATATGAGTTAACTAAGTCCAGTTTTAATAGAAGGGTCAGGTTYCAAGTATAAGCATAAATAATACCTCACATGGGATTAGAGAGTCATCTGTCKTGCTACTCAGTACCTGGAACAACAKCCCCTAAGAGCAGACAACTCAAGATCTTTCTTTCTATTCTCTCTGCTCAAGTGTTCATTAAACAGATTCACACCCTGCTACAATAATAATAAACTCTCTGAATATGTTGTTGTGGTTGTTGTTGCACATTTTRARGCACASTTGTTGCATTTSTCTGTGGGAAAGAAATGTGAGGTGCATTTTTGCTCCCTTATCTTTTTTAGTAAGGCTTTGAAAAGTTACTTGAGTGTCAGGGTCATTTAGAAGTGCCCTATATTTCCAGTCCAGAGTCCCCAGTCACTCCCTACAAGCTGGAGCCAACCCWTCCAGAGGGATGCTCAGCCTGGCGCAGTGTGACAGCACAGCCAGGCCACACACAGGGGCTCAGGGGCCCAGAAGTGAAGGGAGTAGCAAGAAGTGATTCTTGCTCCCCAGGGAACACATTTTACTCAAACTTTCCTCTGAAGAGGGAGCAAGAAGCTTAGAACTCCCTAGCTCTGCTTTTAGTGGCATTCTATGCTGCTTGTAAAATCTGTAGCTCAGCTTTGCAGGAAATTATATCTCCCACTGACTATATAAGCACTGTGAGCAAGTGGTGCAATTTGTTTCACTTTATGCAGACAAAGAAAACCAATTTTTTGCTTTCCAACACCTTAACTGGAGGCACCTACATTGCTTCTCAGTACCTCCCCCTGAGCCCTGAAACTCATCTAGATTGACAAATTATTAATATTGTCATCAGGAAGCTGTAGAATAGGTTRCAAAATCTCCAGTCTTCGAGAATATGCAAAATCCTTTATCCTTATCTGCAGGAATTACTTTTGAAAGGAAAAGATGTGCTGTTTTACACCTTTTTTGTGGTAAGTCCAAAGTAAACCTTAGGAGACATGCAACAGGCCTTARACTGATCTTCATCTTCCTCAGCAGACCTGGCATTCTCATCCCGCTGTTCCAGACTGGCTTAGGAAAGATCACTCCACCTTTGAAACAGAAGTTCTGGCTAAGGAAATATTCTTGAATAAATTTTTCTATGTTGACTGTACTTTCTGTGCTTCCTATGCTGAAATGAATGTCCTTATACATATTTCAGTGAGGTTTTTTATTGAGTTAGCAGGTCTCAGTGAAAATTTCTTTTTATATATGAATTATGTCACTTCTTAACCTGTGTCTGAGTTTGCTGACATAATATAATCCTTGTAAACTCAAAATCCAGAGGAGCTGGCATAGGAAATGGTGTCTGTAGGAGCATATTTCTCTTCTTATGTACTAGCCAAAAGTCAAAGATATGTCATTAGTTGAAAGAGAAAGAAAGAAAGAAAGAAAGAAAGAAAGAAAGAAAGAAAGAAAGAAAGAAAGAAAGAAAGAAAGAAAGAAAGAAAGAAAGAAAGAAANAAAGAAAGAAAGAAAGAAAGAAAGAAAGAAAGAAAGAAAGAAAGAAAGAAAGAAAGAAAGAAAGAAAGAAAGAAAGAAAGAAAGAAAGAAAGAAAAGAAAGAAAGAAAGAAAGAAAGAAAGAAAGAAAGAAAGAAAGAAAGGCCTTCAATTCTAAACTAGCTCTTATTCTGAATTTCATTTGAATATTGAGGTATTGTTTTGATCTCACAAATCAATCTGCCCATCCCAAACTCTACCCTTTCCAAAAGAAAATCCTTGAAGCATTTTTGATTTATTATGCTGTAAGAGAGTTACAGAAAATTACTTTGGGAAGGAAAAGATTGGAAAGAAAAGATGTTCCTCTGTCATATGCAGGATCCGGTACCCAATGTAAGCTCACAAACATGTATCAAAACATCTCTTAAAAATCTTTGGTGACAAGATCCTCCCCAACTCCCCAGAATGCAAAAGCCAGCACTAATCAGACTCTTACATATCTGGAAAGTTTCCATAATATTCAAGTTGAATTTTCCTACTGCAATTTAATCTCTCCATCCTGTCCAACGGCAATCTGAAGAACAGATCCCACTCTCTCTATRAGAGATTTATAAACTTGAAGCCTGCCATTATTTCTTTCTTCCATCATATTTCTTAGACTATCCAGTTGCTTTTAAGCCAGGTTCACAGGTCATTATTTCTGGTTTTATGTCTGGACTTCTCAACACTGATAGACTTTTTCAGTGGGATGGGATGAAAGTCTTGCAAGAGGAAGGCAGGAAAAAGTGATAGGTTGGTTTTTCCCTTGTCAGTGAACTCAGGATACAAATCCAGGAGTTCAAGCCAGCRCTGGCAGGAGTCAGCTCTTCACACTGCTTTCTAGAGGTTCTCCTTTGGTCTGTCTAAGTCCTTGTGATCATATGGCAATGACAGGTTCAAAAAATGGCAAACCTGGCATAGAAAAGCCTGTGAATTTACAAAATTTTCCATGATAATGACTTTGGTGTATGTGGTAGTCAGGAACTATTTGTTCTGCTGTATTTCAGGTTAACTGGAAAGGGACACTGATCCTGCCAGCCAGCCAGAGAGCTGCCTGCCAACACATGGGAATGTCATTTTGCCAGAGGGGATGGAAGGAGGAGGAGTAAAAAGCATGGATGACCAGAGAAGTCTGAGACTTCCAGGGCAGGCAGCTCATGGAACAGCCAGGAGGGGTGGCACTTCCCTCAAAGGCAAGGGGCACCCATCACTGATAATACTGGATCAAAGACATCCTTACCCTCCTGCTGAGGACAGTGGAAGAGGATTTCCAAGGGGAACAGCAGACACTCTGATGTCTGAGGGGGAAGGACAATGCAAAATTCTGCTGCTGTTTGAGAGGGCTGTAGTGGCTGTGTTAGATCCACAGAGATTTACTACACACCAAATGAGCAGTGAACTGTTATAGAAAAAAAGCWAGTCAAAGCAGCTCACATCTGGGGAAAAAAGAAAAATTAAAATGAGCCCAGTAGATTAAAGAGTAAATGTGTGGGTTTGACTTCTCCAATTGGTACATTAAGAAAATTTATATATTGAGGAATCACTTTAAAACAAGTCATTTTATAACTTGGCATTCAAGTTATCAATCAAGAGTGGTTGATTTGACATTATAAAATTATGTTAGCTGAGTTTAGAAAGCCTAGATTCTCTAAAAACCTTCTTAATTGCAATGTATGTGCTGCATCCTTTTGTCTACTGGCTGTATATGATGATCTTTCCATTGAAGTAAATCAGTTCCAAATGAAAGAATCACCAAAGTTTGTAATAGATAAAACTGGTACATGGCAAAGATTGCACATTTCATGCCTAGATTTGTTTATTACATAGTTGCTCAGTTCTCTAAATCTCTTAAAATTTATTTTTATGTATTTTAAATAATCTAATTCTGTGYTTGTGTTCATGTTTGCATTTTATCTCATATTTTTCTATCATAGAATCATTTTCAGGCCTCCTTTTGGGGATGTCACAAAAGATTACTAATCCCAAAGTTGAATACTTTAGATAACACAGATAGTCAACATACAAGTACTAAAAACACCTACCTTTATGCATTGAATTTTTAGTTTATAAATGCCAGTTAATCAACTGACTTTAAAATATCTACATAATCGATAAATATAAAGAAAAGAACAGTGCCAACAAAGCATTTTATTCTAGGGGATTTTTAATTGTGGTTTTAAACCCTTGTGTGGCATCATATCAAATTAAGAACTTTGTAGAACTAAGTTGGATGTACATAGCAAAACTGGATTTTATCTTAGATGGAAAAAGTCATTTGTAATTGATACACAGAGATATAAATGTTGAATAGATGGAATAAAGCTAAAGACACGTCAGAGCTTCATGATGAGATTACTCCATAAACAGATAAGTCTAAAATAGATTGTTTACAATTGATGTCAAACCAAAGTTCACCCGAATTAGGTACTATGAGTGCAAATCACCAGTGACTATTCCAAAACTTCTTTGGACTGCTATATTCTTTCAAAACAAGACAAATCAATGTAGCCAGCCACATAACAGTGCATGACAGGACATCTTTCTTCATATGTATGTAGTTTTACTGTCATTTTCTTTCCAGAAAACATTATCAGCCACAGTAGTTCAATTTGTGAGCCTCCTTGAGAGGTGTCTTGGTTTGAAAGACAGGTATCTGCTAGGGGAAAAACCGGTGCTCTCCCCTTGCAATGGAGACTGCAAACCCCCTCCCACCAAATTATTATAAATTTGAAATTAAGGGGCTCTCAGGCAAAGATGTGGGACTGGGAATAACAGGGGTTTTTTTACTTATATATATATATATATATATATATATATATATATCTCGAACAAAACAAGCAAACAAACAAACAAACAACTACAGCAATTATAACAAGACAAAACCAGGAAACATCGAGGGACCACAAATCCCAGGGCTGTCTGATCTCTGGCTGTGAGGCACCAAGCTGCAGGGGTGGAATCCCGGCTGGTGATGAGGTAGTGGGCAGTTCCCGCAGTGATGACTGAAGCAGCAGAGATGTCCTGGCTGAGCAGACAGTGTGAGGTCAGCGTAGGCAAAAGCTGCAAAAGCGACGGCGGGGACAGGGTCGGGCCCACTCCAGCAGGGCAGGAGGAGAACTCAGAAATCCCCGGGCACACGGGCAGATGGTAGGTTTTCCCAGGAGCAGAATTGATGGTGACAGTGAAAACTCTCGCAGCAAGCGAAACAGCCTGGGTGACCTCTCTCCTTGAGTGCCCAGGCAAAGAGTGCCCAGCCCCCCGCTCCCCTGTCCCTTCAGATCTTTCCTTCCCTGGTTTCTTTGTCTTTGTTAAGTACCGATAATCACCCGTTGTCAGTGTCCCAGCAACTCGAGGGAAAAAATTCCAAGGGCAAAACAAAACAAAACCAAACCAAATCTAACCCCCAACAAGAGGAAAGGAAGGATTAAACATTTCTTCTTTTGCAGTATCTTGTCCTTATCAAGACTGACTTGTTTTTTGATGTTGATTACTCRCTGATTGTGATTAGTTTGTCCTGCAGCTTTTCATTACAAATTTTGTTGAGTTCTTTAACAGCTGTGTCTCATAYACATCTGTCTCTTATTCCTTCTCTTTTCAGATCACTAATGGGGTAAAATTTGAGCACTCTAAAATGATAAGGGAGCAATTCATACTAATTTTCCTGCARCTTCAAGTTTAGTTTGTGGTATTTTCTTTTGTCTTATATGAAAAGGGTTTTATTAATATTTTCTGAGAGATTTTCTGAATTTGCTGATTGCTGTATTTAATCAGCATTTCACTTTTCATATGACTGACTGTTAAATATGATCAGTTCCCAGTAGACCTAATTTGAGGTTATAGTTTTAATGCTATTGTTTTCACAACTGTGTAATGGTTTTGCTGAGTGAAATCATGTGGGCAAAAAAACTGCTCATCTGAGCTTGAAGCAAAGGCCAATTAGTTTTGGAACATTTTAACTGTAGTTCCTAAGAGCTAGGAACTAAACATCAGGAATAGTTTGCTGCAAATCTCATGCAAATCTCAAATCTCTCTCTCTGTCTACATCATCAGACAAAGAAATATGATTATTGCATTTTCCCCAGTACCTCTTAGGGTGGAGGAAAGAGGATAGTTTGGATATGAATGCTTTTATATCAGCTCTCTTATTGTTTATCTTGTCTTACTGATTTGCAAGTGTTAAGGCTGAAAGAATTGGTAMACAAATATATAATATGAAGTCTCTTCTTTATTTTCATCAGATTCACGTCTTTTCCTTATTTTCTTTGGATTCAAGCTTGGATGATGACAATGTTAATTGTTGATTTTCAGATGTTGAATGCAGAACATACTTCCTGCACTGCTTATTTTAAGTTTTCACATTTYCCAGATATATAGTTCTTTCTGCATAGACTTGCATGTTGATGTTAGGGAAGCTTATAAAATTGAGAGAAATAATAYATTCAAATGAAGTTTACTTTCTAAACTAGTTAAACCAGATAAACCAATTAAAGCAAATAAAACTCTATCTGCATTTGRATATCAATTAATGATGTCAAATGGAGTTGGTAGTACATGTGATTTAAGAATTCATGAGGTTTTAGAAGGATAACCCAGAATGTGCAATCATACATTCAGTCAGGCAAGAGYRCTCAGGATCGAGGAGTTACCTTGRGCAGCAATCCCATCCAAGGGGAGARGMCCCAACTCCAGACCCCCTGAAAATCCWCTGCTCTGAGCAGGATGGACTCAACAGACCCTCTCAGGTGAGTCTCCATTCATACACTCATTGAGTCAGATCTGTGGTCAGATAYAGTCTCTTCAGCCAGGGCTGGCCAGAGCGACAAGGCTGAAGCCAAATACYACATGGCTGAGGTCAGACACAAGTCACTGACTGGAGGGCCTTGATCCCTGCTAGAGCAGGTGCACCTGCCAKAGATGAAATTGTCCATTCAGAGCACATAAGATTAAGGAAGACCTGTAGATCAGGGAAGAAAGGTTTCTCAGGACCAGACGTCACTTAGTTTTTGCAGCTGTCCATAAGACAATCTAATCAAGTAAGCGCCACCAAGATAGTCTTGCCTAATAGAAGGGGTAAGGCCAAAACGATAAAGATTATTTGCTGAAGGTAAGTACCTACTTTCAAATTCCCATAATTTGCAACAATTCATTTTCTACTTCCTATGCTCCAAATACAAAGGCCTCAACCCCTACAGAGACCTACTTTCCACCACATCTCTTCCTTCTCTTTGTTTTCCACATAGCTATCAAATCGGGTCCTTTCATGTTACCAAACCTTTCTCCTAATCTTGCCTTTATGTTCTTTGCCAAGCCATTTTCTAATAAGTCCTTGGAATAACGTCTGTTCTCATGCCACATCTCATACCAACACTCTCCTCCCACATTCCTACATAGCTTCCACTCAGCATTAGTAACCTTGACAGCCATTCTCATCCAATTTGTCAGGTCTGCTTTGCCCATTTCCTGACGGCAAATAAATCCCAGAATTAGGGTCACAGCTCTTCCCAGCACTTCCAAGCAATGGACCTGCTTTGATATAYTGCAGGAGTATATCAAATTCCTGTGTCAGAGAGCACATTTCAATGCACAGTAAATTTCTRTGCCACCTTTGCATTCTTGCACACCGGCTTCATCTCTTCCACACTTTCCTTCATCCAGGGCTGAATAAAGCACCACTGATCGTGCTCAACAACATGGCCCTGTGTCATCCCCCTTTTTTCCCAAAGAAGAATRGATTTCTTTGTAGGAGAAATATAAYTTCTGACTCTATAAAAACACTATTRCTGTCAGTGATAACATTTCTTTTGCCTTTACAGTTATTAATATTCCAGTCTTTAAAAGTAAATGCCATAAATCTTCCCCAAATCATTTTTAATGTGGCAGGACTTTTTTATTCRTTCTTAAACTCTGACACTAGATTAATCAATGCAACTTCCTTATTCTWGACTTGTTTGATTATGTTCTAAGAATTTTATCCACAGATAGATGGATAGGTGTCAATGTGTCATCACATATATACACATATATTTGCAAATACATATTCAAACATATGCATTGAATAAAACACAGAATGTCTTCCAGTCCCAAGACTGTTATGATACCACAGGTATTGTAGCAGTAATGATGCCCTTTCTCTAAAACATTAGTTAAAAAATAGTCRCATCTARTGGTGTCCACAACCAAAATCCTRTCTTGCATCTGTCTACCATCAACARTGGTCCTTTGTYCTTGAAGGRTTTGCTCTGTATTTACTACCCTAGTAGCTTGTCTTCTAAATATAATTTTGACACCATAAGCATTTTAAATATTTAACAGAAACAGAAAAAAATCTGCAGCACTATTACAAATTTATTCAGGAGTGTGTTGACTCTGCTGGTGTACCGCTCCTCAGAACAGATAGCGTTTCCTGACTTTTTAGTTCCTAATTATGCTAAAACATTCACAGCCTATCAGAGAGGAATGAGTCTTTGAACTCTTACCTTGGACCTCAATAGTGTGTAACAAGGAAGATACTATAAAAGCGTAGAGAGTTTGGGAATTGACTGTAATCACAGTTTGTGATGTCACCACTGTGTGAAGTGTGTGGATGTGGTTTGATGCCCTCAGGAAACCGTACACAGTCCTAAAAAACCCACCACAACAAAACCCTCCAAAACTAAACAGTGAAGGTCTGGGACTTCAGATAGTGTTAACATGTTGAATTTTATCCAGAAGCAAATGGAAAACTAGAGAATCACAGAATCAGTTGGGAAAGACTTCTTGAGATCATTGTATTCCAACCCTTGACCAAACAYCACCATGTAAACTAGACCRTGACACTGAGTRCCATGTCCAATTGTTTCTTTTAACACCTCCAGGGATGATGACTGCACCAGCTTCCTAGGCAGCCCATCCCAAAGTTTAACAACCCTTTCTGTGAAGCAATTCTCCTGATGTCAAGCCTGAACCTCTCCAGATGCAGCTTGAGTCTGTTTTCTCTCATCCTGTCACATCTTACCCACGAGATGAGACTGACCCCCAGATGGCTACAACTTCCTTTCAGGTAAATTGTAGAGAGCAGAAAGGTCACCCCTGAGCCTCCTTTTCTCCAGCTGCTCCTCACAGGACTTGTGGTCCAGACCCTTCACCAGCTCCACTGTTCTTCTCTGGACTCACTCCAGCACCTCAGTGTCCTTCTTGCAGTGAGGGACCCAGAACTGAACACAGCACTCGAGGTGTGGCGTCACCAGTGCTGAGCACAGGGGAAGAATCACTCCCCTAGTCCTGTTAGCCACACTGTTCTTGATACAAGCCTGGRTGACACTGGTTTTCTTGGTCATCTGGGCACACGCTAGCTCATGTTCAGCTGCTCACCAGCATCCCCCAGGTCCTTTTCCACCAGGCAGAGTTCCAGAAACTCTTCCCCCCCTACTTCTTGCCACAGTAGTGCTGCATGGGCTTGTCCAAGTGTGGGGCCCAGCACCTGGCCTTGTTGAACCTCATACCACTGGTCTCAGTCCATCTCTCCAGCCTGTCCAGATCCCTTAGCAGAGCCTTCCTACCATCCAGGAAATTGACTGTCTCACACAAATTGGTGTCATCCATGAATTTGCTGAGAGTATACTCAATTTCCTCACCCAGGATGAGAATAATAAATAAAAGTAAATAGAGACAATTCAGACCTGCTTGTGTTGGTTAAAAAACCAATATGCCATCATRTTGAAAAAGCTGGAGTTTATGAGTSTACTATATATCCCTGTGTATTCAAGATGATATATAATATGCTAACTTAGATTATCCCAATACTGCAGAGTCTTTTCTACAGAACATATGTTGCTTGTCATTGATGGCAAGATGATAAAAACTATTCCCTCCTGCTCCTGTCTAGTTATCAAGCAAAATAAAAACTTAGTTCTTATGGCTCCCCAATATTTTGACACAGCCAAAAACACAAAATGGTTTTTCTTTTAACAACTTACAGCAATACAGAAGGAATTTCTAGAATGACTTTCACAGTAACTGCAGTGTTTCGTCCCAGTTCTCTGTGTTCCCAGTAACATTCATGTACTTTATGGTGTGAGTGTAAGAGCAATTAAGTCAAAAGGCAAACATTTTTCTTCAATGAGAAATTCATTTCCCACTTTAAATTAAGTAACTGGATGAATTACTTTGAACAGGCACCTCTGTCTGTCTCTTGACTCACATCCCTGACTTTACAACACTCACTACAGCCCATCCCATTCRTTTCTGGGGACAAGCAGCAACCAGCCCATTAAAGAGAAAAGGGAACAAAGGAAACTAAAGAATATTTCCATGAGGAAGTGACTTTCCAGTAGAGATTATAGTGTCCCAAAGCTTTTGGAAAGCCATTGATGGGAAGTCAAAACAAAACAAAAAAAAAATGTTGAAAGGTTAGCTTTAATTCTTGGATGAGCTACTGGAATGAGTGTAATTTGAGAATTTTTCTTCTAAAACCATCTATTCCCTTTATGACTATAGGAGAGACTAACTTTTATAAGCAGAAAGGAAAAAAGGGTGATCTAGCTCAGATTTAAGATTCTTGAACTTGATTGGTCTGGCTGTTTAAAAAAAACCCCTTTGAATAGAAACTTTATGTGAAAGCCTGATTGAAGTGTTTGTTTTCAGGAAAACAAGTTATTAATTTGACATTTTTTAATTTTTAAGTTAATGATGAGCTGTGATTCAAAACAAGCAAGATTCATCMGTCCTTAAATGAAAGTACTTCCTCACCTATAAACAATMATCATCATTGACAGTATTTTTAGAATCCCATTCAAAGAAGAATTTTTAATTATTTCTTTCCAAGAAACTCCGCCTAGAGAAATTTGGAAAAATGTGCTCAAAAAGACCACTAAGTGCTCTCTCCTCTTCCTCATATTTTGCTTCTTTAATATTTAAATACTGTGATTTGCTCTTCTAGAGTATGAATGCTTASTGTTTCATCTAAGATTACTTTTATGCTTAACCCTTTGAATAAAGTAACCAAGCAACTGGATAGCTTATTTACAACCCTGATGTAGCCTTCCATTTTCCATAACTCCTGCTTTTCTACAAATGGGGCAAAGATAGACATTATGTCGAGAACGACTGGGACAGTGGAAATTTCTTCTTTGCAAGAGTTAGCTCAACTGTATCTTACATGAAATTTTAGATTGAAACACTGACATCCAGCTTGCTGCCTTTGCAAAGCATTATGCCCCAATGGGTCTGTATTCCCTGTTTTTACAACYTGAATAAATTATATTGAAATAGTGAGGTTGCAGCACATGTCTTTAAACTTATTTGTAAGATAGAGTTTTGAATTATTTCTATGGCCAAGAAAGAAAAGGGGAACAAAAAAAAAGAGAGGAAATTCAAGTAATTAAAATTTAATTGTTTGTCTCTTGTRTGACTTGTTTGTAACTTATATTAGGCAAAGCTAGTTGTTCTTTGATATTTGCAAGGTCTCAAGCTCATGCTCTGTGACATTACTCTTAGATAATATAATCCAAACAACTTCACTGGAGTTGCAATAGCTGTCACTAGACTACAGATAGAAGATTCTGTCTGTGTACTGTGCTTATATGTACAAAAAGTATAGGAATGGAAAGATTAATTCAGTGAGTAGGAGGATCTCCAAGTATAATACTGACCCTGCTTCCCAAGTAAACAGAGTCAATAACTGTTTCGAATTAAAACCACAAATTCTGAATCTGGCAACCTAAGTGGCAATGATATTAAAGTACAAATTACTGTAATTTCAAAATTATTCAAAATTCAGAATCTCCAAATAAGAATTCCTACACACATTTAGTTCTGAATTAATGATGCTTCTGAGAGCTAAAGAAAGAATCACCACACAAAGAAGCTTTAGTGTCAGTCCCCTGTATATACAGACAGTGCTGTCATGCCATGGAAACTGTGTTTTTAAATATAGAAACAGTRCATCTGTATGACTTTAAAGTAGAGCTGTGTTTTCAGTCAGTGGCATCTGCCAGATTGTGGGTGATGCTAGATCATGGCAATATGGTTAAGTTTGTRAGTTTGTGTATAATTACATTATGGGGGAAAAGAATGTGCTTCACTGCCAGAAAAGGAGGAGAGAATGAAAGAGTGAAAAGAACTACTCAGTGAAGAGAAATTCTGCAACATGAAGCTAGAACAGCTTTCATATTCAGAATTTGGATGGTGAGAAGTAGTGAGGAAAATATTTACTGTAGCTTTTCATCTTCATTCTTCTGGTTTTATRTTAACTAGTTGTGTTAAAAGTTGCACATCTTCTAGTGTACCATATGAATAACTTGAATCTGTGTTATTATCAGACCAAAGRTTAAATTTCAGCTTCACAAATTTTCAATGCATTTAAATYTTYCTATGTTAYAACTAATGATCTATTCCATCTAGGTTTWAACCACAACAGTGGTGTAGATATTWTTGGGTTATTGTGTTTTTCCATTACMAAAAGAGAACTGACAATTTAGCCTAAAAGGGATCGTTAGTAGTTAACCTCTCTTTTTTCCTAACTGAGTTTTTTCTATATGCTCCCTTTCCCCCATCCTTGCTGCATTCTCTCTGCACATTCCAAATCACCTTACACAAAGAAGCAGGAGCCCTCCTTACAATACTCAATACTTCATATGAAGCTTCTGCTTTGAAAATACTTGTTACTGTACTGCACAGGGCTATGTCCCACAKCATACTGTTCATTGAATTGTTGCAGGAGGTTTCTTTCAGAAGCACAGAAAACKTTTCACTTTCTCTGCTGAAATGGGGGCCAAAATAAGCTCTTCACTTCTGAATAAATGAGAGGTGTGTTAAAAAAAGCTGTCATGCCAGTCATAGCACACAGGACTTGCCTGATAGGTAAGAGCAGCAACAACAGAATAGCTATTTCCACACACTGTGTTCATTCCCAATATAGAAATACTAACAAGTTTTGGTAGGTTTGTATAATTTTCCAGAAGCGTAGGCATCACAGGGGATAGGATTGTTTACCCTGGTTAAAGGTCCCTGTGAAGCTAAAGTTTCATATAACCTCACTAATTTTAATGTTTTCAAGTTACAGTATAAGCCTGAGACATTTCTCACTGATGGAATGAAAATAGTACTGGTAACTTTAGCTCTCTGACTCATCCACCAGTGATGAGGGGGAGAACGTTGCCTTCTAACTCATTCATTTTCTGTGGTCTAGTGTTCAGCCACGACATCTTGGCTTGTGCCTACTTTATCTGGGACTTCCAGATGGTCTCTTATCCAAGTGCAGGACAAGCCCAGGAATGCTAAGCTTCCGAGATCATTTGCATGAGACGCAATGCAATTGGAATTGCCTTTACTCTAGCTCCATCTTCAGTGGAGTTCAGACCAGCYGAGCATGTCTGTCTCTTGATGTACAATCAGTTTAGTTCAAATACTAGAATAGTTTGCTGATTCTGCATTATATTTGCTGGGAAAGAGTGGAGCAGGTAAAACAGATTCGAAAAAAAACTTAKAAACAAGTTGAAAACATTTTCAAAKATTKTCAGMRATAAAATCTCATKCTTTTTCTCTCTTTCTCAAGAGACRCTTTATTTTGATCTTTAACACCAGAAATCTCCTAGTTTAATTCATCAGAGTGTACTCTAGTTGTGTAGTTGATGAGAGGTGATTTCTCATTTAGAAGCATACCAGCCATTGCATCAACCTCCCACACAGATATAAAAATATGAAAACTGGAAATACAAAGTCAGAAAAACAAAGCAATATAATGGGTCATTAATTCCTCTGGTGGGTTGCTGTATAGTTAGGGTAATGTGACAGACTTCAGTATACCCAAAAAATGTAAAAAAAAACATAAGGAAAAAACCTAGAAATTAATCAACCTAGAAATATTCAAGATTTTTTTGTCAGTCTAGAAGCATAATATCACAACATTAGGAAAAGAGCATGACAGAGTTTTTGTCTGGAAATTGAAATACTGAGAAAAAAGGCTCACGTACTCACATACATACGAAAACTCTTTGCTGCAGGCAACATTCACTCTGTCTAGAAGAAGGCAATACTGTTCTCATGGTGAAAAAATGTTATGATCTGTCCAGTGATAAGACTGGACAACATTGKGTTAAAGAAAGAATCAGCTGTTGACAAATGGGAAAATGTGGGATAAGAAGCTTTGAATTTATTAGTTTTGTGAAAAGGCACAAGAAAGTATAATCTGCTTTCCTCCATTCCCATTCCCAGGAAGTTGAGAAAAGGTCTTAAAACTAAAACATGTGTATGAAATAAGTTACTGTGGTGGTCTTGGACTGGCAAGACACCAAAGAAAGAGAGAAAATGGTTTCTTCTAGTTTAAAAAGGATCAGTAGATGAATGTGTTRGGCTGCTGGCAGCCAAAGAGTATAGGAATGGATTTGTTTAGTCCTGTCATTCGATTTTACCCACTGAAGCTCATTAAGAAATAATATTGTTCATAATAATTTTCCATTTGTTGAAACAAACAGAAAATGTGCCATGAAAATCKCCCAGAATATCTGTTTCTTATTTGAAAGGGGAAAAAGAAAAAGTAACAGTTTCAGATGTGAGCACTTGTGTGTCAACAGATCTTGTCAGCAGAGAGAAATAGATTTGCCCCAAAACAATAATTCAGTGCTTCTGAAGGATGTGGAAACCAGTCTTGTGTTGAGAGGAAGAGACATGTAATATGAAAGTATAATATAGCCATTATAGATTCAAAACTATATATAGCCTCACATGTAGTGTATATAATTTCTGAGATATTCCAGAAGGATTTTATATATTAAAAAAAAATGCACTTTGCTAATGTGTTAAGATTTGTATAAAAGAAAATATTTTTTTCTTTTTTTTTCTTTTATTGTTAAGTGGAAAAATAGCTTACTGGAATAGCCCAAGACCCTGGAAAAACTTCTGAATGTGCCCAAGTGGTCAGAATAAATATGTGCTCTAGATGGGAAAAATTCTATTTTAAAAATTATTCCCTTATACTGGATTTGATTTCATTAAAACTTTGCATTTTCACTGATGAAAATAAATTCTAACCAAATTTTAACCAGATCCCCAAGCTCAAAGAAGCTTAGATTGGCCAAACATATTCTACTTAGTAACTGTAAATTAAAAGATGATTCAGATCTTACTTATGCCCCAAGGCATCAGCAGGCCTATAGGGATGAAGAGATACTTCCTTTCTATTGACAGAGTTGGCTAGGCAATTCATCCACCATTTCTCCCTCATCATCTTTCCAGGTCATTACCACAAATGAAGGAGTTGGCATATGCTGATGATGCGCTCTGTGCACACTTTCACTGTGTGGGTCATGTACACTTGACTTCATTGGGATCTTTGKGTAACTTCTYRTGGTCCAGATCATTGTGAATTAGCACTGCTAATTCCTTCAGGTACTGAAAACCTCCCTCCATGTTGGTCCAGTTGTCTGGGTGACATATAGCATCTTCCTTGAAGGGATTCCTTTCCTTCATGCCTGAAAAAATCTTCTCCAGAGGCCAAGGAGTTGTGTCTCTTTTACAATTGTCTTGTCAATGCCTCCTTCCCTAGGAAGTGATCCAGCTGCTCCAATTCCAGCATCAGAGCAGCCAGGTGACARTGTGTTCACCTGGATAACAGCTAGAACCTTTTCACATATCCCTCAGGATATGGGATTAGCTCYCTCAGAAATAGGGATTGAGTTGTTAGTGCCTCATCTATGAATTCTGCTGCTTCCTCCTCCTCTTCTTGTAATGATTGTGCTTTGGAGTAGTATGCTTTGTCCAGTTCTTCCTCCTTCCTCATCCAAGCAGGAATTTATTCCCTTTCTAAATTATCTCACTTCCAATACTTCTTCTTGTGCATAGGAGTGTCTGATACCAGCAGGGGTTGGTTCTTGCCTTCAGCTGCCATGCAGGTTGGATTAGCTGTGGTGTCTGTTGTTTTGTTCCCAGAGCTACAGACCTTCTCTTCCCTTTGAGGGCAATGCACATGGCTCAAAAGACATGGACCAGGCTCCAGCACATTGTGTTTCAGTGATTTGTGTCTCTCTGGAATTTACAGAGTCACAGCACACCTTTTCCAAAAATTTTARTAGTCTTTCAGGACTCTGGACTTATTCAGGGGTAAAGGTCCAAAACGCCAGAAGTGCCCACTGTTCTTGGTAGTTATCCATTGTATCCCACGCATCCTGCCACTCATAGCTATCCATCCTCAGAGCAGATCTCTGGGTGGTGTTCTAAAAGAGGTGTCAAACCTTAAGCAAGATTTGCAATGCATTCAGGAGACACAGTAATAGGAACATGCTGGTTGAACATCCCAAGGATATTCAATATTCTCAAGAGCTAGCCTGCAGGCTCCTTTGAGGAGAAATGGCAAAAGGTGTACTTATATACACCTCTGACATATATATATATATATATATATGTATATATGTATCTATATGTGTGTATATACCGCTCAGACAGATGGTTCTTGAAATATGGAGATAACATCAATACTGAATAGAAATAGCAAATTATTCTCACAGCTAGCCATTTTATCTTATCCTAAACCAGTATTACACAAAATGAGCAGCAAAATTACAKCCTTAATCCACCTCCCAGCACAACAGAAAACACATGCAGCAAGTAAAGTGTTGCATACACAACCCTGAGAACAAGTGCACCAACTCTGAGAATAAATAAATCAACATTGTGACCAAAGGCTATTAAATTAATACAATGAATGCTTGGAGCAAATTTGTCTTAACATGTTCTGGTCACATCTGTCATTATCTCAATCCTTCAAGCCCCAAACTGGGCCTCATAAAGGATTGTTGTGATTTAATCTARCAGGATAAACACTTCACTGCCTTGCAGTGGGATAGGGGTGAAAACTGGAAAAGAATGGTAAAACCCAAGGGCTGAGAGAAAGACAATTTAATAGGACAGAAAAGGAAGGTAAAATAGTAATAATGATAAAAGGATATGCAAAGCAATATTGTGATGCAGTTGCCCATCACCCACTGACCTATCAGTTGTTGAGCAGCAATCCACCATCCCCGAGTCAACTCCCCTCAATATTTTTGTTTAGCATGACATTTTATGACATGGAATATGTCTTTGGGCAGTTTGGGTTAGTTGCCTTGCCTGTGTTTCCTCCCAGGTTCTTGTGGCCTACTAGCCTCCACACTGGCAGAACAGCATGAGAAGCCCTTGGTTTACTGTAAATACTGCTCAGCCATAACTAAAATGTCAGTGTGTTAACAGTGTGTTAATTATTCTCATCCTAARTCCAAAACACAGAAATTACCTTTATCCCAGCCAAACACAGGATTAAGTGTAGGATGTACAAAGATAGTGAAAGTCTACTGCCGTTTCTTGTAGGTTTTTAATTCAGCAGCAAGCAGTTGCAAATTGAAGATTTGGTGAATACATAAATCTTATCAGACCAGGATATTTTTAAAGGTCTAAAAGTCTAAAGAACAAACACAACTGTTGGAGACACATGCACACTTTTCTTGTTGTTCCTACTTTCACTTTAACCCCAAGAGATTTAGGCAGTTTGAAGTCTCCTTAAAGGTTTCCTTGGACCAACAAGAATTGTTTCTTTCTGGTTCCTCATCATTCACCTGTCTGTAGAAACAGCAACCAATCATTTCAGAAATTTAAAAAAAAAAAAAAAGATTTTGTATACCTAAGCACTAGGAAGGCCTAAACAGTAGAAATCAGCAGAGCAAGGAATGTATTACTACTGGAAAGATTATGGGTGATAAATGGCTTTCTATCTCTGTAAAAGATACCAAACAAGCAGTTGGAATAAGGCAGACTAAAGTACCACACTGCACCAAGATATGAGAGAGAGGCTTTAAATCTATAGGCAAGCATTGGGAAGCAATAGTGAATTGTCTCACATATTGACAATTGTGAATTGTGAATATGGGAATTTCAGAGAATGTAAATTATTGCTATAATATTGGAAGCAATGGTCTGACAATGCCTGTTATTTAACTCCTCATTGCCCTGGCGCACGTGACCACAGTAACTAGGTTGTTTTCAAAAATGAAACAGCAAATTCAAAGGCTTCTTTATAAAACTAATCCTGATGAAGATCAGGATTCTAGAAAACTGCATCTTACATGATGCCACTTTACATGATTGGTGATTACCTATTTCTCTAATTTTTTGAGGTCTCTCAGCAGGACCTCTCTGCCCTCAAGGCAGTGGAAAACTTCACAAAATTTCTTGTCATATAGTAAGAGTTGAAGGATAAGAGGGTGTCAGAGAGTAGTTTCATAAGTGAAAGCACAGTGGGCTTTGAYAGTGGCAGAAGAGGAATATTTCAATAGCTATTTTATGAGGAAGAGGAGGGTGAAGAGAGACACAGAARTCAAGATTATACATTACAGAAAGACACAAGGATAATTTCCATAGATTTGTCATCTGAAAGTCTCCTGGATCACTTGAGCCATTTCATTGAATTTAATCTTCTCCAAAATAGGTCTGCTTGAGAGAGAAAGGAAATCACCTCAGMCACCTTGAGCCTCATACTGCCACAGTTACAGTAGGATGCAGTAGGATGGCCTTGGGGGTGTCTTAAGAAGTAAACATGTAGATATGAAAGTTTTTTMATTCATTTAAAAGCATAAAATTTCACAACAAGACATAGAACTATGGAGTCATTAAGGTTGAAAAAGACCTCCAAGATCATCAAGCCTAACTTTTTTGACTGAGCACCACCATGTCCACTAAACCACAGCACTCAGTGCCACATCCAGTCACCTCTAGGGATGGTGACTACACCATCTCCCTGGGCAGCCCGTTCCAATGTTTAACCATCCTTTCAGTGAAGAAATGCTTCCTGATGTCCAATCTGAACCTCCTCTGGTGCAGCTTGAGGCCATTTCCTCTTGTCCTGCCACAGGTTGCCTGGGAGAAGAGGTCAACCTCCATCTCCTTGCTGGTAGTTCTAGAGAGTAATAAATTCTCCTCTGAGCTKCCTTTTCTTTAGGCTAAACCCTAGGTCCTCATCCTCTCATAGGATTTAATCTCTAGACTCTTCACTAGATTTTTTGCCTTTTTCTGGACATGCCTTAGTATCTCAATGTCCTTCTTGAAGGGAAGAGACCATATTGTGACCATCAAGCAATCCTTGAGGGAAGAATTTTGGCCAGACCACAAAGAAAAAAAGTGTCTTAGTCAAATCTAGAGAAATCATGAATACTTCAAAGGATGAATTCTTACCCAAAGGTCAGAGTGAGTACAAAGCCCTCTGTGTTTKTGGTAAACAGCAAATCAGCTCTGAAAATTCAACAGACTATACTGAGTGTGGAAAACAATGCAGCCTTTTATTTGAGCACATGCACTCAACCAGCAAGTTTATAGCACTCACCCATAAGAAAACAGCTTTTTTACTTTAGGCAAATAGATAAAGCTCTCTCAGCATTCCTTTGTTTCCCTCATGGTGTATATGGTGCAAACACTGGGCAGTGCACCTGTTGGAAATGAGAMCCATTCCATTGACGTCAAAGACGCTAACCTCCAGTAGCACTAAGTGAGGACCTGGCCTAGAATACAGGCTGACATTTGCTAAATGCTGAATTTTTTTAGCTTCTGTCCCATTTTTCAAGCAAAAGTCTGTCTGTCCCAGTTGCTGTCCAGCTCATGTACCCCTGTGAAATAGTTTGAAATCCAGGGCTGTACTTTAAAAAAAAAAAAAAAAAAGAAAAAGAAAAAGAGATAAAAAAATAAAAATAAATAGTCTTTTTTTTCTCCTTTTACTTAGGAGAAAGAACAACTAATAAACAAAACAAAATTAAAAAATTAATATTTGATTTTGACTTTTGATGCCTTTAATCAACTTGTTCTTTTTAATTTTAGACACTTTTATAATTAACATTCTGCTAATTGTTCAGACTCAGGCTAACAGTGTAGATCACTGCAGAAAATATATGCATTTAAGATGATCCTCTTCAAAGGTAGGATTTATGATGTATTTTTTAAAAGGTTTAATGATTTATGATGTATTTTTTAAAAGAGCTTCTCAGTTGCATAAAGCTTCTCAGAAAGTAAAAAATAACATTGAGATAACAAGAATCTTACTCCTATTTTGCAATGCCTTTTTCAAGGATAGGACTTGGACCCTAACTTTTCAAGACCCTCAAAACTCACARCTTCTGCTGAAACAGACACCTGCTCTGTTGACTTGGTGCACATGCACCCTTGTGTGGATCTGTCCCACAGAAAGGGACTCTGAACAGCCTCAGAATCAAGAGTGAAGTATCTGTGGAACACATAGGCCATAGTGTTGCCAAGCTGGTAGACAGGGCTTTAAATTAAACTTGCCAGGGAAGGGAAACCTCAGTCCATCTCACCGATACAGGTTTGATGCCTGTGTCAGCAATGGATGCCCAGAGCCTGGAGAGGGATCACAAGTCAGCAGAAGCACCTGAAGAGCAGCCTAAAGGAATTCCAGCCATTCCAGCCAGGAAGTCAGCCTCATTGGGTGCCCACCTTAAATGCCTCTATGCAAAAGGACAGAAAATTGAAAATAAGCAAGAGAAGTCAAAGGTATGACCATGCCAGAAGGTTTATGATCCTAGTGGCATCATGGAGACACAGAGGGATGAATCCTGTGACTGGAGTGTTGGGATGGAAGGACAGGAGAGAAGGCTCTTTAGGAAGGACAAGCAGAGGAGATGAGGACATTGGCATTCTCTCTGTCAGTGACTGGCAGGAGCACATGATGTTTCATGTGGGATGGATGAGGAGATGACTGAGAGCTTATGTGTGAGGATGAAAGGGAGGGCAAGGATAGGTGACATTGTAGCAGGGGTCTCACACAAGCCACCTGACCAGGAAGACAAAGAAGATGAWRGCATAAGCAGTCCAGGAGGTTCCTGGAAAATGCTGAGGATAATTTCTTCTCCAAGTGACAGAGGAGCCAACAAGGAGACACTATGCTGGACCTTGTTCTTGCCCATGAGGAGGGGCCGGTGGCAAATATGAGGCTTTAGGACAGCAACCATGACATGTTGGAACTCAAGATTAAGGGCAGTGAGGAGGGAACACTGCAAGCTCACTGCCCTGAACTTCAGCAGAGCAGACTTTGGCCTCTTCAAGGATCTGCTTGGTTGAGTACCTGTCTTGGTTTGAAAGACAGGTGTCTGCTAGGGAAAAGCTGGACCCCCCCCTTGCAATGGAGAATGCAAAACCCCTCCCTCCAAATTATTATGAATTTGAAATTAAGGGGCTTCCAGGCAAAAAGATGTGGGAATAGGAATAATAGTTTTTACTAGTACATATATAACAAAGCAAACAAACAAACAAACAGCTACAACATTAATAATAAGACAGAACCAAGAACCATGAGGGGCTTTTGCTCCACAAATCCCAGGGCAGTCTGATCCCAGTGGCTCTGAGGCACCCAGCTGGAATGGCAGAAGATCCTGGGCTGGTGATGAGGTAGATGGGCAGTTCCACAGTGGTGGCTGGAGCAGTGGGGATGTCCCGGCAGTGCAGGGGTGTGAGGTCACAGCGTAGCTAAAAGCCTCAAAGCAGGGCTGGAGAAGCAGCAGCAGGACAGGGTTGGGCCTACTCCAATAGGGCAGGAGGCAAGTTCAGAATTCCTGGGCACACGAGCAGATGGTGGTAGGTTTCCCAGGACTGGAGTCGGTGGTGACAGTGGAAACTCCTTCTGCAGCAAACAAACAGCCTGGGCATCGTCTCTCCGAAGTGCCAAGACCACGAGTGCCTGCCACCCAGCCCCCCGTCCCTCTGCTGCTTCCAATCTCATGTTACCTTTCCCCTCAGAGGGAAACCTCCCAGAGACAAAAGAAAAAAAAACAGGTGTAGCCAGGTTCTCCCTTATCTTCCCTGGCCTTTTTTGTCTTTGGTTAACTACTGATAAGCACTCGATATTTAGGGTCCTAGCAACTTAAGGAAAAAAATTCTATAACAAAAAGAAACAAAGCTAACCCTCCTACAGTACTGTGGGATAATAATGCTCTGGAGGGACCACAGGCCCAAGAAAGTTAGTTAATATTCAAGGATCACCTACTCCAATTTGTTCAAATCTCTCTGCTCTCAACTCTGAGCTCTCCAATACGTTTTCTAGGATGCCAATATTGATCTGCCATTAGATATCTAGGATTCAAGTGCTCATGACAGACTTCTTACTTTAGCCTCCCTTTAAAATCAAGGGAGAGAAACAGTCATTCCTTGGCTGGGATGTCTTCTTGGGGTACCTACCTTTGAAGAGGATCATCTTAAATGCATATATTTTATGCAGTGATCTACATGTATGGAATAATTCTTTCAGACAAAATATTAACATGCAAACTGAGGTGCACAAATAAAAATAAAATCAATTGGAAAATAAAAATAAAAACAATGCTGAAAGAAACTACTTTGCAGCTACACTATCATGAAGGTGTGAGCATGGGTCTGCCAACCCAGAAGGCCATGTGGCAGGAAGCAGTGCTGGTAACCAGTGCTAAGAGAGACCACGAAGGCTGGTGTGCAGAGGGCAGTGTGCTCCCTGATCTCCTCTCTCTTCTCTGTCTTGGACATTCCATAAAGTAGGGGTTTAATTTGAAGGTGTCAACCAAAGCGTCAGTCACCAATATTTTGCCAACTTTTTTTAGCTTTGTTGAACTTATTTTATATAYTTTTGACCCCACACAATATTTAACCATGACTTCTACATACCCATTATTAATTTCATTCTTTGAAATCTCAAAGGTTTGTTCTCCTGRACAGTAAGATGGACTTCTTGGGACAGTAAAAGCTGGAGTTTTTTGAAGGTGYGTAGCTGTTTTAAGCTGGATTTCRACTCTTTTCCTCACTGCYTCAGGAACCATGTGTGCCCTCTTGAATTATACATAATAAACTCAAACCTGCACAGATTGACAACTGTTTCAGCTAAATGAAATTATTTGACTAGTGACTAAAAGTTTAGGAAMAAGCTTGTCTGCAGCTATAAATCTGTAATGCCCTATTCATATTAGGGAAGGCTTTGACATACACACATATACATTTTTACTATCACATTTTTTTCAAAGTATTCCTCTATTTTGGTTTATTGTAGTTTGAAGAAATTCCAAACATTTTTTCTTTGGACTTGTTTAGGATGACAAGTGACATTTAGAGGAGATTCTTCTAAATTGGGGAGATTCCTTTGTGAGTTACAATTTTATGGGATGTAATGCAAACAGCTTTATTTATTGGACATAAAAATTCGTCTATAATTGAACCCACACTAGATTATGTGCCTGTTGTGGAGGCAGTGGGGTACTGCACTATGGAGCAATACTGTGCACAATATCACCTGTATTTGCAGGTGACTTGAAAGTAATAGTGCTATCAAATTTGCACACCTGAGCCACCACGATATGATTTCACCCTTTGCAGCCTGATCTCACATGCTGGCAACGTGAAAAAGAACCTTTTGTCTCCAAGGCCCCATTTTGAATGCAACATAAACTGGTAGCAAATAAAGTAGGTATCAAGCTGTTGTCTCTCACAAGCTTATATAAAATTAATTGCATGCTGTCACATATTTTTAGTGATTTGRTGTGAAAACTTCATGCTACCGGATCCCATTCTTTCAGCACTTGTGCCCTGTTGACCATGAAGCCATTTCAAAATAYTTTTTATGGAATTTAGAGCCAGAAGAAACAAATAAAAGACCTACACTGACCTCCTCTGTGTCACGGGTGATTGCACTGCAATTTGTTATCCTTGTATTGAGTTCAGTGATCCAGGAGAGCCTGTGTCTGCCTCATGCTGGGCACAGCCTGTTCCAGTCAGCTCCAGCAGATCCACTGCAGGGCACAGCTAAGCCCAGCAACCCCAGTGGGGGTGACTTGGGGAAAATGTACTTAGGATAGAGCAAAATACTGCTTGGTGGAGAAGAGTGAGGAAAGATGTCAGAGAAAGAGCCCTGAAGACAGCAAGGTCCATGGAAAAGGAGAGAGGGGGTGCTCCAGGTGCCGGACAACAAGGTTTCTCCAACTCTCAGGAAAACCACAGTGATGCAGATTGTTCCTCTGAAGCCCATGAAAGTTCACAGTGGACCAGATATCCAAAGAGCCACCCGTGGCAGGTGCCATGGAGGAGCAGATGGTTGCCCACTCGAAGGAAGTTGGAGCCTGTGGAGACTCACCACAGAGTCAAGCTCCTGGTGGGAACTGTGGGCTGTGAGAAGGCACCCACACAGGGAGGAATGTTCTGGTAAGAATAGTGAACCTGTGAGAGTCCCACACTTGAGCAAGGGAAAAGCAAGGAGCAGCAGAGGGGTGCTCTTATGGACTGGCAACAAATCTTATTTCCCAACCCTCTTCACTGCTGAGGGAGGAGAGATTATAGGAATCAGGAATGGGGAGTGAAGCTTAGCCTGAAAAAAGGAAAGGAAAATTGCTATAGGTTGTCTCTCAAAGAACAAAACAAAACCACAAAATCCACCAAAGTTATTAATATACTATCATTCAGATACTATTTGATACAGAGTATTAAACCAGTGTTTAGAGAGATCAAATTTAGTTTYAAATAATCCAAACAATGCCCTTCCACCATCTGAAAGTTGTTTGGAGGTTTTCCTACCCTTATGAATAGGAAATWCTTAGGGTAAACTGGTCAAAGGTCAGCTTTCAGCCGCAAGATCCTGGAAGGTTTTGCAAACTAGACTGAACAGATGTAAAGCTTGTTTTCTACCTGTCAGTGACTAGGTACAGTGACCGCTTTGCCTTTCAATATTCTTTTTGATTAAACCAAAAAGAGCCACTTTAAACCACTTAAGCTTCACAGCAGAAGGGTTTTTCTTCCAGATTCTTGATTACTTCGTAGCCTTTTCCCGAACTCTGATATACTCCACGTCCTTCAACARTTCTGGTTATCAGGAGGAGTCTAGCAGCATCTTACTAATGCTGTGTTTACAGGCAAGAACATTATGCATCGACATGTATTTCTATATTCTTTTTCACATGTCCAGAAAACTGTAGCAGTTGARCAGTTTTATCTGTCCCAGCAGTGGACAGAGTCGTTTATCTAAACTATAAATCTTTGGTTCCCAGGAGAAAGTCTTTAAACTCTTGACTCTGGCTGCATACTTGATTCTCATGTAATGTTGTATTTTTATGCACTTATTCATATTGTATGGAGTGAGTCATTCAAAGTGCTAGAGAGAGGTGTCTTGCATCTCTGTAATGATGTGGGGAGAAAATTAGGAGTGTATGGAGACTTTTTTTTTTTTTGTGCTGAGCTTCATGAACATCTGCTACTATCCTGGAATGAGTCATAACTTTAAAGCATAATTCTACAGTACATAGTGTAACTTTATTCACTAGATTTAAGTGGGTGTGTGATTCCTGTGYAAAATATTTATGCTACTTTCTTTATACAGAAATGCTTATTTGACTCCATTTGCACAACTTCTTTTCATTACTGAGCTGGTTCTAGCAGTGTTGGGAAGCAAGGGAAYGCACCTTTTAAAGAGAAATGAGGAAAGGTGGGGTCCTGCCTTGCTCTTGGGGTGCAGGGAGGTGCAGCAGTGTGAGGGGCTTTCAGACCCACGTGCTACTGCTGTATCTGCAGGCAATGCATGACTCACTCTCACAGGACCAGYGAGTGACTGCCAGAATTAGCATCCAGCCTGCAGTTCTGAAAAGAGCTGGGCCCTCTTTGCTGTGAYAGTTTATACTGCATCCTGGGATCCCTTGCAAAGTAGTATTTTTATTTGCCTCAGTAAATCATCCTTCAACAATGTCTGTTTTTTTCAAGCGCAAAAAAAAGCACTTTTCAGCAGTTTGTACTTCCTCCCACACTTCTGATAAGAGCATAAAATTTCCTGCACTCAAATTAACTGACTCTTGTACAAATGAGGGATGCTTCAGGCTGAAGTTCAAGAAGTACAGCAACTGAAAGGGCTAGATTTGCCTTATTTTGGTTTTTACTCCTTTTTGGCTTACAGAACTTTAAACTCTTGTTACAGGAATAGCCAAAATCTAATCCCATTTGAAAAAGAAAAAGCCAGTCTTGTATGACCAGGACAAAGCAAGCTTCATCTCAGGTGCTTTTGATTTTTAGAATATTATTTATTATACTACAGCAGAGAGCCCTCTGGCTTTACAAGAAGGTACTTTATGGATTTGTTCAGGTGACAAATACCATGGTATGATTTTATCAGGATGATAAAAGAAATACGTTTACCTTACTCTGATGTAATTTCAGGTTTACTTGAAAGCACTCTAAAAGCTAGTTAAACCAACACAAGTATTTGTGCTTCATTTCTGTTTCACTCAGATATGATTTTAATATAAATTATAGGAAAGTACTTTCCAGACAATTTCACAATGTGAGYGGTGGAGACCTGTTTTAAGTGGCTGCGATCTCCTGACCAGCATTTCTGTATGAAACCACCAGTATAGCTGTTGCCTTAAAATACTGAGCACCAGCATTTCCTAAAAATAGCCAAAACTACATTCAGACAAAAATTAATGTTGCTATAGGCATTTAGGAACAAGGCAGTTCAGTGCCACAATGCACTCTGAGCTAATTCAAAATCCTATTGGATTTTCATATAGAAAGTATCTATTCTGGCCAATTTTTACAGTGGTTGRGTATTTTTGCAGGGTTTAGAGCCTTGCAACAAAAACAAGCAAAGTCTAAAGAAACAAAAGATATTCCTTACATTTAAACTCCTTTTGAGGTCTCCAGTCAGTAGAGCTCATGGTCCARCTATCCTGAAAATATATCATAAACTGGGGAGAGTGGGGAGAGAGGGAAGAACAAAAATACGAAAAATAAAAGTTGTGTTGTAATTATTTTCTTTGTGTCACTAGTAATTAAAAAAGCAAAATAGATAATTTTTACCTTCTGAAGCCAAGTGTTTACTATCTAGTACTTGACTAGATTGCATGTTTTTAATTAACTTTGTGTTTGGATTGGAAGGCTCTTATCCCAAACGTCAACTTTTCCCTTTTGCATTAGCAGATTTTTAATGCTCTGGTGATATTGCCAAGAAAGTTTGACAAAAAAGATTATAAGGTATCCTGAAATGGCCCAGTTCATTTGCCTTTCTGGATGTGAAGTATTCTTTTCCACAGGCAACCTCTAACAAAATAGGCACAGTGTAAATGGAAAGGTCTGGAAATATCAATTAGAAATACACTAAACAGATCTCAGTTTTTCTAATAAAATACCTTATTTGTTCCACTGGCAGAGACTGTATTTCCTGCCCAAATTACCTTAATGGCATTCAATCAAAAGAATTTCCCAAAGTCTGCTGTAAAACAGAATAAGTGACCTAGAGCTAGGTAGAAATTATATTATTTATTCTCCTTCCTTAAATTRTTTGCAAATACTTGGTGATCTATAAAAGAGAAAGAAAGCTGGCAACACTTCAGAGTGTTTCAGGCAACCTTTGTCTTATGCTTTTGTTTTGTAAGTTAGGAAATGTAACAATTTATTTGAGCATGCATAAACTTAACCAAGCTTTTATCTGTTTTCTGCAATGCAGCAAAGAAAAGCTATTTTTTGTAAAGATACTTGTAACCATGACAAGATAATTCAGGGCCAGGACTCATAAGCAAAAACTGTGTTTGCTGAGGCCATTGTTTGCTATGCCCATCTCATAAAATCAAAGAGATGAAAAATATGCTCAATCTTCCCCAAGAAATAATCAAAATGAGGGAGGGGGGGTTTGTGCAATCATTTTCCTCAAAGGAAATTTTTCTTTCTACTGGGAAAAAAAAAAAAAGAAAAAAAACCCAAATAAAAAGAAGAAAGAAAAATGCGGAATATATGTAACCAAACTCCTCCACAGCAAAGGAGGAACTGGGAAATTATTTGGCCCAGAAGTGTATATAGCACATTTTATGCTTGTGTCAAGCATAGATTTGTTAGTGATATACTATATTGCAAATAAATCTGCTATTAACTACCCCACACAAGTACTCAGAAACACGTAGTCTGGCTTATTTAAAGAAGTTGATTAAAACACACCCAGCCTTAAATTGCCAGTGTTGGCTTTCTCCAGGGGGGAATCCTCTTCCCGTGTCAGATTTCCCAGCAGGGTGCTGGAGATCGATCCTGTTCTGCACAAAGGAAGTTGTGTCTGGCAGAGCCCTCTCTGTGARCACTCCAACACTTAGAGCTTACTCCTTTCTGCCATTCCAAAATAGCCTGAATTTGGGGACCTTCCAGGACTTCTGAAAAAACATCTGTTTGGGAAGTGGGAGAGCTTGGAAAAGGCTGAAGATGTACTTGTTACAACAGGGAAGGGCAGAAATGAGCTTTTGTAAATAGCTGACCAATGGATCTTTTTCTGGACTGATGCCCTTGTTTTCAAGTCAATGCATCACATTTTTAATCCTCATTTCAGGTTTTTAAATCTTAGAAAGAGCACATTTCACTTACTGCTAAAATTAAAAGTGTGGTAATTAAATGTGGAAACTTGTAAATATGAAATATCAATGCATACTGCACACAGTTTCTGTGATTTCTATGCAGGAAAAAATGCTTGAAGACTAAAAATTATTTTTATGCAAACATTGTCAACACACAGAAGACTAAAAACTTATTGGAAGCTGCATTGAAWAGTAYTGAGTCATTTTCACACCTGACTTTACTGTCACTGAATGTGTCTAGACATTTGTTACTCTAGTGCTGCATTAAGATGTGTGAAGGSTAATTCTCTTTGTATTACTATTAAATGCAATAGTGGTCATAATGATTGAAAATGGATTTTTCAATACACCATTTCTAAATCTATATATGGAAGACATGGAGTGTATTCCTGCCACAAGAGCTAAAAACTCCCCCCCAAAAAACCCATGATGATCCAAATTCTTTATTTTGGAAAAAGTAAAGAAGCATCCTAAGCTTATCATCAATATAGGAATGCTTTTTAGTACCTCTATACAGCATCTCTACAGGCCTTAATATAACAAACATTATACTCAATTAAAAAAAAAAAAAATCTGCAACCAGATTCCGAGCTCTTTAGTTCTTAATGGAACAAATTAATTGGATATATTTTGTAAAAACAACAGAGAAAAAAAAATCTCCTTGCTGTGTTTGTCAGCTCTGTTGCATAAATGTGTCGAGTGTCTTATGAAAATAATATAAGAAATCACATTGAACTTCCAGATGCAGCTCCAGAAAAGGATTTCCTTTTAGTCATATTTCTAAGCTTCCTGCAGATTCCTTAAATACTGTCAGACACCTAAAACAGCACTTTATGTGAGAGCTGAGGTGCCTGAATTCCTGCCTCAGGCAGCTGGTCAGCTCTCTTGAGAGCCCAGAGATACAACAGGGTTATTAACTTCTGTGGAAGCTTAGGTACTTTAGCTGAAAACAACTATGCTTAGGTGTCTTAGCCTGAACTGAATCTTCCATTTGAGAAGGAATTATGTGGATATTTTACCAAAGAAATCCCAGACTGAATAGATGCTGGTGGGATTTTTTTTTTATTCTTCTCTACAGTTTTCTTGAGTTTACGTGGTTGGAAAAATTACTCCATTCAACAAGAAGTATACTGCAAAACTTTTCAAAAAGACATTTTCAGCAGCTTCTTTAGAAAATCTAGTGAACACCATTACAGAAAAAAAAATCCAACAAAATCATTAACTAGTGAAAGAAGCAACATATCATGGTCATTGTAAGAACATGCTATTTCATTTTTCTGTTTGCAATTTTGAATGATACTTGCACATTTGAACCTATCAAAAGCTATATCCTCCTCTCTAAAAGTTAGCAGATGAACATGCCTTCTAAGTCAAGATTCTCATGTTTTCACATTCCAGGAGTTATAGCATGGCACATGTTGTCATGTCCTGTGACACTGTTTGACAGATTTCTGCAGTATTYATTAGGGAGCCCTTGAACAAATCATGGTAGAAAGGAAGCAATATGAAACTAAGAAACTCTCATTAGCATGAAGTAACCCTAGAACCCCAGTGCCATGAAACAGACAATTGAGTTATGTAAAGAGTTTAGGAAGCTGGCTTTATGGGAGATTCTAGGAATGAAGAGCTTTCATCAGAGAAGAGCAGATGTACAGTTCACCATAGATTTTAAGTGGGACCCAGAAGAAAGTCATTCAAACTGCTAAGGGAAAAGACGGGTTAGCTGTCTCTCAGAATGGGCTTCCTCACCCCTAAATTAGGCACCCCAGGTGTAATTATAGACTTTCCCAAACTGCATTRTTCAGCTGCCCTGGATCAGCCAGTTAATTCTTTCCTGATGTCAATGAACAGCAACCTAGAGTCATAGGACATATCATAAGCAGTACACATGACATCCTCTGGACACACCTAGACAACAAGGCAGGTTGGGTTTGCCATGGCTGCAGCTGGGGGGTGCATAYTTACTGCTTGGTACAGAGGACACAGTACATCCCTCTCCATCACCCTCTTTGTGCACATACAACCTTTGTTGTCACTGTCATGCCGCCCTGTCCAAAAAATGCTTTGTAGTCACAGAGGTTTTAGTGCAACTGCAGATCCTGTACATAATGCCAGGCCAGATAGACCTCCTCTTGGACACAGAAAGCACATTCATTTCCAGTTTTCAAGCAGGGTTCTCTTCTATCCCTTTACTCCTTCTCAAATGAATTACAATCTCTGTCTCCTCACAGTTGCTTCTGGCCCCTGACCACCACTTTAACAGATTGCTGCAGCAAAGTCTGCTTGTATTTTGAAATATATGAGTCTCTCACTTCTTCCACATCACTGGCTCCACTGCATGGCTTCTGCTAGACCTAAAATTTGGAATATCACAGGTTCCTGAGTGGATTAATCAGTGCAAAAGAATAAAACAGACTAGTGTCCATTCAAGAACACAATGGAGGAAACATAACTTTCCAAAACTGGGTTGTGGTCTCCAGCCCACAGTCAGAAAACAGGAGGGTGCCAGGAAGCACTCTCTCAGTCACCTAAGGACTCACCACAAAGTGCAGGACTATTTGTGCTTCTCACAGACCAAGATTTAGAAGAAACATACTAAGCTGAGAAAGAAGAGGTGAAATTATAATTTAGAAGGAAAAGGAAATTATAATTTAGAGGGATGTTGGGGAAGGGGAATGGCTCCTGTGTGAACTTCACCTTCAGAGCAATGTGTCAGTAAGTACAAAAAGCCACTCTCCTCAGATAATAAAAACTCTACAAAAAATCTCTAGAAGCATGAATCTAGTTTTGCTCACTTCTGTGTGAACAGTGTACAAATACAACTGTTAAATGAAAGCATAGCACAGTTCTACATGCAATATATTTTTGAGCTGTTGTTCATTGTTAGGAATATAAAAATGAAATGTATGTGTTTTCCCATAGAGAAATTGCCACAGAAATACTGAGCACATCAGCAGCTGGATTAGGACACAATGAGCARTGTGCATACATGGCAAAAAGAGAGGATATCACCTTCCAAAAATATTTACATAAAATCCCTYAACATCTTTAACTAAAAGCTGAGAAAATAATACCTGAGATTTTCTAGTGCCATTTTTAAGAGCAATTTAATTTAGCYTTAGTTATGTTCATGTTCCTTTTGGATTTATTTTTCACAATATGCAAGTGATTGCATTTCATGTTCATGGAAAATGGATTTCAAAGTAATTTCAAAACCCACATTTAAATGTAAGGTTAGAAGGCATTGAGAAKGGCAGTCTGTGCATATTTGTGTAATCAGGGAACAGGATAAATACCTTCTGTCTTATCAGCACTACCATGTAATTTAAGCATTATCATTTCAGTTTGTAAAGTTATGGTCCATCAGTAGAGTAACATGGCAGGGATCATTATGGAATAGACTTGAATTACAGATAATTTAGAGAGAAATCTGTTCACATAAAACAAAGCTAGATTTTTAAAAACAGTTAATCCTAAAAATTATTCATTCTCTTCTTCTGAGAATAGAATATGGTCGAAGTCCAGCYATACTTCCCTGTGCAATATAAATATCTATAAACATTGCATTAAATGTCAGCTAGAAGGAATCSCTCTTGGATTTAACTGAAATGGAAGCTTGATATAAACTCTTGTTTAAAAGAGTTTATTTTTAATAAGACAAAACCTTAAATCTGGACTGACATCTCAGATTTAGGCAGGGGATTTCTGCAAATCCGAATGTTAGTTCAGTGCCATAGTCATTTCTATTTGGCATCAGACCAGCTCTTGTTTCTACTATTTTTGAAATCACAGACAAAACCACAGGCAACTGGATCTCTCCTAGGAAAAAATTGGATAAACAGCAAAAAGGGCATAATATTCTTCCATCTTTTAGTTACAAAAAGAATAKTTTTTTTCTGTTCTACTCATTTTCACTGTTCAATGGACACAGTATTTGAAAGAAAACAAAATAAATGAAATATATATTTACACTACTTAGATATAGTATTGTTCCAAATACTCAACGTATTTTAACAATATTGGAACTGTTGATAAAAAGCCAAGTAAAGCAGCATCCCTCTTCTCTCTTTTCAAGATGAAAAAATTACTCTTTAAAAGAGGGTAAGATTAGGAAGAATCCCTCATTAAACCAGTGTCAGAGGCAAACTCTGAGGCAATTGTAGTTGAAAATGTAACTAGCAGGGACACATTTGTCATTGTCTCCTTAATTATTTTTCACTGAATTACCTTCCCATATCTCAATCACTGTTTTTAATCCAAAGTTTGTTAGCATTCCTTTTGCAACTAATTGTGGTCGTCAGAGCTTTCAGTTTTGCTAAATTAATAAAAAATACCTTCTAGGAGTATGAATGACTGAGTAAACTGGATTTAGTCTGGAAAAGGGAGAGCTGGGGAGGTGAGGGATGGATAGAACTCTCCAAGTTTATGATGACATAGGCAGGGTGGATAGGGCTTCACTATTCCTTCTGTTTTGCAACAGAAAAAAAAATACAGGATRGGAAAGAAAAGAAGTGAAATTCAAGGGGAAAAAACATCTGACACTAGACACCTGGCCATAAGAACTCTGCCAAAGGATGCTGTGGGTGCAAAGTTTATGGACAGCTAAGGGCAGCCTGAAGAAACAGATGGAAAAGACATTCACTGATGGTCAATGAAGCACCAAAAAACACATATAGCTCAGGAAATTCACAGAACCAAAAATAACTGAAGCTTAGGAGAGAATTATTCGGTACACTTCTTTACCCTCCCCTTGCACAGCTGGATTCTGCTGCTGGAGATATGTATTGGGCTACCTGTAGAGCTACTGACTCAGTAGGGGCCTGCTYATTTAACACCCTTGGAAAACAGAGAGATTTCAGACACCTCAAACATTAGACAGCARCATCACTGCTACCAGGGTGTAGAAGAATTCACTCTTTTTATCTCCAAAGATGATGCCTTTCCCTCAAGCTGAATTATTAAAAAGGTAGTTCAAGACTGATTGGGCTAAGAAGACATAACACAGCATGGGGCATCARGGCTGGAAAAGTAAATTATATCCTGGTTTTAGAATTTAAAGCTTTTAATGTATTTTAAATTAGGCAGTTTTGAAATACAGGGTTAAAAGAGCAATGGGAACAAAGATCRTTAATCCACATACCTTCTCAAAAGAAATGGCTGCAGCCACTGATTTAAACAGTCCTTTTCTCTATTCATCAGACACCTAATTGTCAGAATGCACCAGCTATTACAGGAACAACACTGATAGTGCTCTGCCAATAAAATAATGACTTAAGGCATGGGGATGTGAATCCCACCAGGTAAGGAAAGGGTTTTTCCCATATGGGTACTCTAATTGCCAAGCTAAAATATGAAGTTGTTTCACATCCACCAACCTYCTCCTCCAGAAATCCTATTGCAAAATAAGGAAAAGTTGCTTTTAAACTTTTGTTGTATGTTCACTGGACTTGTGCACAGAACCAAAATAGTGCTAACTTTATGGGACAGATTTTTAGATTTATATCGTACTTTGTTTCTGCTCCTAAGAGGCTTGAAGCATGCTTGTAATCAAAGGAGTGATTTACCTCATTGACTAAAGAGAAAAAAGTACCAGAAAAAACTTCAAGTCCTATACAAAGATTGAAGGTGCATTTTAGTCTGTCTTATCCCAACTGAGTAAGAACTCAAGAGGACAGAAAGCACAAGCATGTAACCAGAACCATCACAAAAAGTCTCATCTGAGGTACTGGGTACAGTCATAAACCCTATTGTCCACAAATGGCCTTTCCTGTTGCATTGTGGCTGATGAGCAGCTGGCCCGCTTGACATATGATGAGCAAGTGCAAGATGCTTTTAACTTACATTGCAAACATTTGGCTGTCAGCACTGTAAAAAAAAAGAACAAAACAAGGCATGCAATTCTATCTCTGCAACCATGGGTTTATTCCATTAGGGTCAAGGATAAATTCCATTACACCAACAGATCATTCCTTTAAGCTGATTGTACTGTAATACATAGCTGTAAATACATATGTCAAAAAGAAAGACCATTCTGAAAGGTACAGTCCCTTAAACACAGCCCAAAGGTAGAAATTTATCTTTCTTTTGGCAAGATCATCTGATGGTCAGCTGATCTCCACTGTCAGGCTGAAGTGACAAAGCATAATTGATCATTTCTGCACAGCTTCTTAATGGCAGGAGAGTCTAGCAGAAACTACTGCAGGATACATGCAAAGAATTATGAAGAGATACAAAATTCAAGGCCCACATTCCACTTCTGTCTTTACCATTAAAACTTACTACAGGAATTACCGTGATAAAATTAGGAATTACATGTAAAAATTAAGAAAGAAAAATCAAAACTTATCTTTSAGCTGAATGTCACATATGGTGTTTACTATCCTATTAATGACATTTCATCAATATTTTTGGAAGACTAATTGGGAGACAACTTATGCAGAGCCAGTTGTAAAATAAGTCAAATGTATYTAGGATGATATRTCTTCTAAGGACCATATAACCTATTGGTTAAGCATTTCAGTTTCTTATGCTTAATGATATTTGATATTCCTACACAAACAATTAYAAATATTGAAACATTCATTTATGGAAATAAATCAGTATAATTCCTATGATTATCCTCTCTTGAGCTGCCTACTATAAGGGCTACATTAAATACTTTCAAGGCCAAATCTTTGAAAGAGCAACAMATTACATGAACTTACATCTTGGTCAAAACCAAAAGAACCTTTTTACAAAGAAAACAAACCAATCATTTCAATCACTGAAAAAGGAAGRAGTTGACCTAAGTATCTTGCCTGCATGGGGAACTGATGGGAATTGTATTATGTTACATCACAAGTTGCAGTGTTAGGAAGGGGAAAGATGCCTACAAAGTCTTCTCCCATTAKGGGCTACCTCACTTGTTCAAGAAGGGCAGCTGAATGTAGATGTAAGTAAGGAAACAAAGAAGCTTTTTTCCTCCCAAAAATATATTCTGCAGGAAAACTCCAGCTTAGGTCCTGTGAAATTAAGTCTCATAGAGGAAAATCACAGTATTATTTCTGCTTACCCTAACTCATCACATTCGACACGCTGAGTGGGATCCCCAATCTGAATAAATCAGAGAAAGTCGRTGAAGCTCTATTGATTCACACAAGCTTATTTTCTAATCCAGTGGCATTTCAGACCATATAACTATGATTTAAAATGGAGCATGATCTGTTACATTTCCCTAAAAGAAAAAGAAAGCAAGGCAATACAATGAATCAGAGTAAACTGAAATATGTGTAACCACATAAGGGCACTAGCCAAAAGTAACACTTCATTATTGCAGTTGGCGTTACATTTATTAAGTTTGTTCTTTTTCCTGTTTCTTTTAAAACTTTGCAATGAGATGACAATAAGGTTCTCAGGGAATTAAGCATTCAGAGAAAACAGGCCTTCCCACATGTCCCAGGCTGGAACACAACACATTTTGATACAAAAACCCCAGCTGCAAAATTTAAAGGAAGTAGAGCTAAGACTTCTGAATTTTTTCCCCTTGTGTCTTTTTTGTCAATACAAGTCCAAAACTTTAAAAACTTTTAATGCTTTGAAATACCTACAGCTGTGTATAATCAGTCCATTTGGGTTTAATACATTCTCTTTCTTGAGTTCCAACCTTTTTGTAATTCAAGTTAAAATTGTATTTTAACTTTTTAACTTAAAAAAGTATTCTGTTGAAAAATATGGGTTTCACTGAGAAAGCTGGTAAAAATGCACACATGAAATTGAGTACCAAAACATGGATCAGTCCAAGAGAATATGACTGAATAATAGTAGGGAAATTATATACTAAATGGAAGTAAAAGTTGTCAATTTTCCTCAAGCTATATTGTCCACTTGTTACTTTTTACTGTGTTTGACCCAAAAATGTAATCATAAGCTGTTAAAAATACAGTTCAGCTAAAATCTTCCTTCTTCATAGAAGAAACCTGTAGATATTCCATAAAATAGTCAATTAGCCTGGGGTAACTTTTATCTATCATACTGAGCCTRTATTAAAAACTCATACTGCAAATAATAGAAAAATTTCATATTTTGAGGGTCCARTTTTCTGAAGGCTAAATAGAATAAGGTACACTATATAAAGCAAGAAATTGTATCAGGCCAAGGCTCTGCAAGTAGCACTATGAAACATATAGGAAAAGAACCAATGAACTAATAAAAGGAACTTTAGAGCAGAGCAATAAAGTGARTGGTATCAAACCAAGATACCAGATGGCATTTATCCAAAAACTCAGGAAGAGACCCTGTATGTGGAACTTGTAACCACAGTGTGTAACCTATAGCTTAAATCACTAGAAGAATCAAAGCAGCAACAGTGACAACAATTGTTTAAAAAAAATTTCAGGTATGACTCTGGAAACTGTGAGCCAGCCTGATAGATAAGGTAGGTAAACTGAAAAAAAAAATTACCAACAAATAATAGCAATAATAGATTATTAGATCTATTCAGTTTTTAACCTCTAGAAGAAAATAATACCTAATGGGACATCTTTGAAGGAGCCAAGGGAAAAATTCTATAGGTAAAACCCCTTGGATAACATAAAATTATCTGTRAAGACCTTCATTAAACTATTAAAAATATGCAGCTGCTGCTGSGTAAGAACTAAACTGAATCTAAACTAAAAAATGGATTGGGAACAAGTAATTTCATAGCACAGGCAGATCTGCAGAGATGTTTGTGAAGATATTACTTGTGGGTATAGTGAGRGGCAAATACTGCTGGAGAGTCACAGTTAGTTGGGGAACTTAAACCTGAAGCATTTTTCAAAGCACTGAAAAATGTACGATATTGCAGATCTGAATGATAGATGGCAGATGAAATTCACTGCTGGTGTACATGGAGTCATGGATAAGGGAGAAAAGTTGCCTCAGACCACATACACATTGATGCACTCTTATTTAACAGTTCTAGGCAGCAAAAGCCTCTTTGAGACACCATCAGCAGCTCTTTGAACATCCTGGTGCAGCAGTGATCAGAAAGGTAAAAAGAAAAGGAGGATTATTGGGGAGGAATGAAGAACAAAGCAGGGGATGCCAGTATTTCACTCTACATATCCATGTCTGGCCAACCTCTSAGCAATGCACAGTTAAAATGGTCCAGTTTCAAAAGGGGTCTAACACAATAGAAAAATTTAAAAAATTGTGACAAAAATGATCAAAGAAATAAAGCAATTCCTGTACAAAGAGATTGAACCCCGATTAGTACTCACACTGGAAAAGCAACAATTTGGGGAAGAGAAGGAGTGTAATGTTATATGCAGTCACAAAGGGAAGGAAGGCAGGTGACTAGGGAATCATGATTCATTATTTCTCATGGTGAYATCTGGGCCACTGATAGCTCACTGAAATTATTGTTAGTAAGAGAAAGGGGGAACAAAAGAAATGGAGACAATTCTGAGGTGGCTATTTATGAATCTTGTCCCAGATTTTGTTCTCCTTCCCRGATGGATCCATAGTTGCAGGCTAGATTGATCTTTGATGTGATCTGAGCAGGCAGTACTTACAGCCTTATGTCCCATGTGCCTCAGCAATTCCAGAAAGAAGCTGGATATAGCAACAAAGAATATGTATATCTRCTTTCAGAAAAGACTGGAAACAAACAGGTTAAATTCAGTTGCAGCTTTCATTTTCAAACAAAACCCTTCCTTGCCACAGAATTATTTATTCAACAGTACAGTTTGTTACATTGCCTTTTTCCTATATTGTACATGTGAATGTAATTTTCACCCTCTGTGCATTTATAATGTAATTTTTCTAATGAATATTATTGTGTATTTGATTAATAATGTTTCATTATCTGTCTTAAAAAATGTGTCAAGATYATTAAAATACCAAAATGGAAAACTAAAATTGGATTGCTGTTTGTCTTCTGTCCTAAAAATGAAATATCCATTCCACTACATAATCATTTCCACAAAATAAATTTACTATGTTTTATATTCCCACAGTACTACTATTGCAATYTTAAATGTTATTAGCTCAGTTAATGTCATGCATTCTTCAAACTGCAAATTATTGTCACATTTTGGGGTTATATCATACCACTCTCTGGGAAAGCACTTTTCTAGCAAGGGCCAAAACTATTCCTATCCCTAAAAAGGACCACCAGTGGACCATATTATTTTAAGGAGAGCTAATCTTAAGAGCCACCATTTTCAATGGCATGCCRAAAAAGATGTATTTGGATATCACTGCGCCTCCAACTGAAAACATTGTTCCAAATCTGTGTGACCAAGATGTTCCAAAGGATTTATCCTGAACTTTGAATATATAAGAACAACAGTAATTCAGCTGCTCCAGGAGATGCAACCATACACCCCATGCAAGCCTGCARAATCCCACTAACAGCGTTGAAATTTGGAAAATTTCTCTATTTGCATTGGAATATGCTTTCAGATACAACCATAAACTAATAGAGCAACTCAGAAATGTCCCCGGAATTAGCTGTCATCCTGCAACACATTTAAGAATGAAGTCAGTAGTGCAAACAATCCCCTTCATACAAAAGACAATGCATGTACATAATACACACACTGAGGTTTTCATGCTTCAATGCTTTGGAACATCACCAAGATAACAGTTAGWGGAACCATGTATGATTTTAGGTAAAAGGGTTAGATTTAAGTCAGTAATTAAATTAAATGTTGGACAAAAACATAAACTGCAGTGTTTTGCCTCCAAATTATATCATGCATTCCAACTAAAGACTGGAAAAGTGTTGAAAACCATGATGGGKTGGTAGATGGGCATTACTTTCTTAAACATGTGAGTGGAACTGCTGTTCTGTTGGCCCCTGCAAGGGGACATACAAACTGGCTTGTGCCTTCGCCTTGAGGAGGGTAACAGAAAACTTAATGCAACTAACATTGCAAGTGGAAAATATTTTCCACATTTTTGAAAAGAAGTAGAATAATAAAGTCAACATTTCTCTTCCCTAAATGCCTCAGCAGAACTCCTGCTGTGGGACACTATAATCTGGTCACATAGTTCATTCTGCCCACAGTCTCTTAATTAAATGCTCATAATAATGGTCAAAGCAAGTGAAGTAGAATTCATTCATCACCAGACAAAAGCATAACTAGAGGTGTTGTGCCTGATGGTATATAATACATGGGCTTAGCTTTTCTCAGTTTTGTTTCCCTTTGTCGTTTTCAGTATTAAAGAACAATAAAATCCAATAATGTGTTCTTTCTTCTTAGCACTTTCACTGCAGGAAAAAAACAATTTCTGAATAACATTTTCAAGTGAGCTTGCCTCAGAAAAGAAAGAAATAAAAAGTCTTAAATCAATGAGGTTATAAAAGTAAATTTAATCCATTCTTAATGGCCCACGGACACGGTTCACTGAGGTTCCTGCCAGCAATTTTCTGCTGTTCCTTTGGAAAAAAAAAAAAGGTAATTAATGAAGCAAGCTGAAACTTGTTGTGTAATCCTCTCTTGAAAGTTGTATTTGTACATTTTTCAATAAGAATTAGCAGCTGATTAAAAACATATGTGTCTGAATGCTAAGAGCAGTTGGAACAGAAACTGCTGCTGAATATTAGGTTCATTAATACTGCATTAGACTTTTTTTCTTTTCCTTTTTTCTCTCCCGCTCATGCTACAATKTAATCTGCTTTCAATGAAGACACCCTTGGATAAACTAAAGTTCATTAGAAAACAAAYGTATATCAGTGAAATCTATTAAATGTAATTACAGACAGAGAATTTACACCTAGTTTGGATCCAGGTTTTCAGAGAATAGAAATCTCTCTCCTGGGAGACATGGGCATGAATCCTTTGATCCAAGGGAACATCAGGTGCCAGAGATACCACTTCAATTGCAGGTGTGTTGGTTGAGAAGTCACAGTAGCTCAGTGCATGCCCACTGTCCCCTTCCAGGGAGCATGAACTCCCATGCCCACAGATTTGGGAGAAATAGCAGCCCCTCTGCCTCCTCCACTCCTGGGGAGGAGGAGGCACACCTGGCAGTGCAGGCAAACACTGAGTGCAAATCTGAGACCTGTGCATCTGATRCCTCTCCTCCTCATCCTGCTGCCTGGCTACCCTAGCTTTGGCATTCCCCTCTCTCCTGCCACATTTAAAACAAAAGAGCAACATCTGCTTGGATTTTCTGAAATAAATATGACATTTTCTACCCATGGAAGACAAGCATAGCCTTTT
>CADDXX010000218.1:113896-144909 GCA_902810485.1 Alauda arvensis
TGCCAGTGGGTTGCAGCTCACCTCTGAGGCAGCTGTTTCTCCTTTGCATTGCATAATTCCATATCCAGATATTAGAATTTGAATTTGCCTGGCTGTGGCCACCCCAGCAGAACTGGGTCTTTCACCCCATTCATGGAGGAGGGAAAGCAAGGGGCTCCCAGRAAGGGCTCCACCACCACCTCCCTGTGCCCGTCTGCAGCCTCCAGGTGCTGGGTTTCCACACTGCCTCCCACACCTCCCCTCCTGCCCCCAATTCACCCCAGCCTCCTGAAATGACTCCAAGCTGATTTTCCCTGCTTTAAGCAATGGCCCTTCACTACCATCCCAGACAGAAGCTGTGTACTGAGCAGGTGTCTGGAGCCCAGTGTCATTCCTGGGGGCCACCTGGTGCCACTCCCCAGGCACAGAGCTGCAGCCACACTGCTCTGACACAGACAGTGGCCAGCACCTCACTGCAAACGCACACCTCCCTTCCCTTGCCTGGGCAACAGCAGAGAAGCTGAGATGAACACAGATTATATTCTTTTCAGGCCATTTTTTTGAGGATTGACTTGTCACCTGAAATTGTGATCAGTACCAGCTGTCATCCTGTGCAATGCAGAAAGAATTTCCTCCCATCCAGCCGAATAATGTACATCAATATGTTTTTAACAGCAGTCTGTTTCACATTAAATATTCAAAGAGGTGTAAAGCTGAAAAGAATTACTAAAGACAGGAAAGCATTCTACTTGTAGGCCTTATAWGTCTTTAATTGAACAAAGTATATAAGACAACACTTTTTTACTGTCATAAAGTAATTATTTACTCTTATTTACACAGGTTAAATGTAATTAAATTATGTCTGTTTTGAAATACATATTTTTTCTGTACCAGGCCTTAATTTAATTTAATGCAGTGTTTTAATTTCAAACTGCCTTAATGTAATAGAAAACAAGTTGGCACGACAAATAAACAGCTAATGTGCAGATATGATTCATTTGCTCATAAATCAGTTAATCTCTTTTAATGGAACTCCTTTAAATAATGCCTTTTTTCAATCAGCTGTATTTCTGCTCTTTATGCGYCTGTTGTTAGGGAACCAGCATTTTCCCAATGACGCACCAAGGCTGGCAGGAAGCACATCCTAAGTGTATTTTGTGACTCATTTCAATTTGCTCTTTGGTGCATTCACAGTTTGCTCATTAACATCAGCACTGGCAGCTAATGGATACTCAGTAGGAAGTTGGGGTTTTTTTCATGAATGTTTAATGAAGCAACAGAGGTGCAGGTGAGGAAGGATTTCACTGGTGACAAAGGGAGCTTGTGGCTGGACAGTGGGCCATGACCCAGAGGATGAGCACCACTGCCTCCCATGCCAGGAGTCCCACCACAGCTAGTACCTGCCACACTTCCCACCTCTCACCTGCACACAGCTCATGAATCTCATCAGCAAAGAAAGGAGAATGATCTCTAGACTGAGGGAAAATTATATGTTTGTACAGTGATTCCTGTCATTGCTTTTCATTGAGCTCTCTGAATACCATGGTTGTTATAAACCTGAATACAGAACACACTTGGCTCTGCAATTTTGCTATACTGCGCTTGGCTCATTTTTTTTTTTAGCTTTTCATCTTACTTTTTTTTTATTCTATTTTTTAAAGACACTGGAAGAGACACTATTTTTTTTGTATTACGCATTCAACACTGAAACCCATGATCAATTTTTGCCCAGGTCTTCTGTATCTGTTTGAGACAAAAAGCAGAGAAAAAATCATTCCCTTCCTCCCATACACATATAAAAAAAATAATCGGAAGGTGCAGTTCATTCTTTGTCAAGAATTCTCCTTAGGTGAACTTGTCACAGTGTTCAGCAATGGAYGGGTTCAGGTTTCTGACAGATTCTAACTCTTGAAAACTAACTCTTGCCTCTTGAAGGCAAACATTTTCTGTCTTCCTTCAGCTGGAGTCCTGAACAGCGTGCACAATCTGTTTGCATGGACTGGACTGATGCTACAAGCATGAGAATTTCCCCTACTCAGAACACTCCATGAGGGCATTCCAGTGAACAAAAATACATGTCTATAGGTTCAGGTTCCTGCAGAGCATACAGCACATGAAAACACCCATAAAATATGTAGTGAGGAGCACAAGAGGAAGCTTGAAACTCAGAGGGGGAGATGTCAAAGGCAAGCTCAGGAAACCTCTGAAGTGTCCCTTTGTGCACACCAGGAGCCACACACAACCAGGCCAGCAAGTTTACAAGCATTCTCAAGAAAAGCAGAGGTTTACATTACAGTTAGCATTATTGATTTTGTCATACCAGGAGCAATAACAAAGTCAGTATGTAGTTCAAGGTGCACAGTGATCTTTATTATGCTCTCATATGGTTTTCCTAGCCTCAAGTTGTTTCCTCAGCTTTAAAAACAGTGATGTCACCGCAGGGAGCAAAAAGRAGTGCATTATACTTGGTAGCAGGAGAAAAAACCACTGTAGTCCAAAGACAGAGGATGAGCCAAATGCACAAAAGATAYATATACAAGAACTCACATCATGAACACTCCACTGCTTGACACATTTAATATTCATTCCAAAACAGTTGCATGGTCGTTTAAAAACAAAAAGCAGATGCTGAAATGTGAAGAAACAGTCAGGTGCCACTGATAAAATCAAAATACTCCATATCCTGTTTGATTCATTCCTTACAAACACACATAAAGAAAAGGAAACTTCTGACCATATGTGTAGGATAACTGACCTGATACAGAAATGAAAACACAGGAAAAATAGGGACATGAGAGCTCAAGGAATATTTGGATAAACTAGTATCATGACCTGATAACTAGTATCATGACCTCATAGAATTTACCTAAAAGTAAATTAAAACTTAAAGAACAATGTGAAATTATTATGAAACTGCTGGTCAAAGAGAACAAATGGCATCCCAAAAACTGAAGGGTGAATGAGTACTATATGTACTCYTACAGGGAAAAGACAAATGCAGGGCAATATGAGCAATCAGTCCAGCTTGGGTAAGGTGACATGTCGTATTAACTCTTTGAAAACTCCAAGAGTAACCTTCAGTCAAGCTCAAAGAACATGTGTTAGTGACATGCTATGAAATTGGTTGTGCAGATGAAGTAGCGTCCTAAAGGAGTCCACTATAAATACACTACTAAACAATCTTCTGAGTTAGATGTTGAAACAGAAGGTTTTTGTGCAATTAACATATAAAATCAGCACATCAAAGCAACTTGGGAGGCCTGAATGTATTTTTGTCAAGAGTGGAATTCAAAGTACCCCGACCCTTTGGATAAAATCTGCCCTCTGCAAGGTAGACAATGAAAGTGAAWGAAAGAAACATAAGGACCAAAGTTGAATGCTTGTGTAAAAAGCAGGTAAAAATGGCTCCAAAGGATGTCTATGTTTTCATTGGGTTTGCATGGCAAGGTTTTGGTAGCAGAGGTGCTAAAAATCCCTTACTATTGTGTAGCCTTAAGAAAATAAAGTCAAATGTCTGTTGAGAGACAGTCTAAGTGAATCTGGTTCTGTCTCAGACAAGATAAGCTCTACCTCCATCACTGCTATGATTTTGCCAGGCCTCGGGTTTCGCTGGTATGACAATCTTTGTTCCTTGTTCACTTTCTCCCCTTGTCTTTTCCAGACTTGCCTTCACTGAGGGACAATTGCCCATAAGATTAGCCAGTTGCTAGAAACCAAGTGAGACATTCACACATTGTTCTTTTTACCAGTTCAAACACAGAAAAACTCAGTGAATAAACATGGCTTTAGCAGACGGTYAGCTATGTTTTCTCCCTTTTTGTTTCAGTGTCACGGGATGTGTTACAACACATTTTCCACAGGTCTTGCTTCCCCCTCAGCTTGGTTTATGATGTTCAGCTCTGTACACATGTCCTGGCAGCACAAATTCCTGGGATAGTGCAGTGATGCACTTGTGCCCCAGTGAAACTGTCAGATCACAGTTTTCCTCTGGGTGACAGCAACTTGTAAGCTCATCTCCCCAAGGCTGCATTTCCAGAACAGGAAACACCTCCTAACACATCTCAGCTTCAAGCAAATACCAATGGTCTGGAAAGGAAGACTGTTCTCTTACTAGAGAGCAGAGTCAACAGAAGCAGAAGCATTCTCAAGCTACTGAAGAATGGAAAAATATTTGCTTAGAAAGGGAACCAATTATTCATTTGAAAGTTCATTCTGCTTCTTTCCCAGACTTAATAGCTACAGCACTCTCCTTAACAGCTACAGCAGATCCATGGCTAATCATTGAAGGCAACATGGTGCCCTTCTTGTGTAACTTAACCAATCTTCACCATAGTGGATCTGCCATATTTAAAAGCCATTACCATCCTTGTCATATTCCAGCAGGCTATTTTTATCACATAAGCCTTAGACAGGAGGAATTCTGGACGAATTTCATGCCCTAAAATTTTTGCTGTGTTGCACCCTATCCACACTCCTTGAACCCCATTATCTCATTCTAAAACTTCTTACACAGCTGAAGAATCATGTACTAAGTCAGTAGAAAATACTGAATTTTGATAGTAGGATGGCAGTACTAATTGTTAAAATCCTAAAATTATAGGTGTTCTCTCCAGGATGTTCACTTTAAACCCTTATTTAAGTGGCTATTTTAAATAAAAATTCCAAAGGAGACATGAAGGAATTTAATATTTTTTCACCAATTTTTTTCAYCAGTAATAATAAAAAAAAGAAGTGTTATTTACCCACCTGTCTTAATATATAAACACTTCCCTCTGAATCTGCAGCAGTACTTTTTTTTTTTCTGGAAGCATATTACTTTCAAAGTGAAATTGTCCATTCAGGTGCAGATGAAAAAAAAGGAAAGGAAAAAAAGRGGAGTTTTTTCAATTTTTTTCCACTGGGCGGACACATCTCTTTCTTACTAATTTAATTAGTAATATATCACACAACGGGATCTTGTGGCATTGATTTAAATCAGGTTTAGCATGGACAGATGCTGTTTAAGCATTCCCTGCCCACTGCCAAAAAACACTGATCCTTACCTGGAGCATCTCTCTGCTTTGCAGCTCAGGGCAAACCCTGGAGAAGAAATAATTAATGTTACTAAAATTTATTATAAAATTTTGTTGATGATTAGTTTTTTTAAGGCAGTGATTGATGTAGATTGTCCTACAAAAATCGTCCATTTTCTAAGGTGTCAGTCAAGGATTTCCTTTAAGTTTCTTTCTCTGCCACATGCTTTTGTCAGGACCTTGCAAATGTCACATTGGCAAAACTATCAGAGTCAGTTTGATAGTCACTAACCACACAGGTAATCCTTCTCCATGCTTTTTTCACTAATGGATGAACAGACATTTCTAGGAAGCTGATTATCTCACCATAAGATAGATGTCTGAAACAGACTGACAGGTCCCACCTCACAATGCCTGCTGAGCTCTATTGCCTATCAAGAGATTCCCCTAGAAATTTTTTCAGACAGTGATCAGGAGTTCTATTTTTTCAAATGTGAATTTTAAGTTCCAGGATGAGTTCTAGCCTTCTGCAGTGCACAGAATTAGAGCTAAGATTCTCCTGCTTTGTATCTTGCAAAGTCATTGACAGATTGCCTACAGGTAAATCTTAATGTGACACCAAAAATCTGAAGAGGTTTCTTGAATCTAATATTGAGAATATACATTGTGGGCTGTATTAATCAGCTGCATGTGAGTTTGATGAGGTCAGATGACATGTCCCATTGTGCTAAGCAGAGGTAGCCTCTGAAATTCAGTGACTAAAATCTTGCTGCTATGTCTGCAGCACAGCCTCCTTTTCCAGCACCTGCAGTGAACTACAGCCCTGGCTGAGACTGGGACAGCCCTTTAAAAGCTTGGGAATCCACTGCCAGTCTTCTGTGTAACTGCGTCAAGCTACAGACATTTACTGTTTGCCCTTGATATTTATGATATTGACTGAAGAGGTGGACAAGCTCACGGAAATGATAAACAAAAAGTGAGGTAGACTTGTCTTCTGTGGAATATTTTCCAGTTTAGTCAAATGGGGCTCCCTGCCTCTTCTTGGCATCTGTCAGGAACTTACAAGCCAGGGTAAATTGCAACTCTGGTTTAGCACTTCATCGTGATGCATCATTTAAAAGGTATGACAGTTTTGCAGTTTGCCAGTAATACCAGGAAAATGGAGAAAGGTTATACTTAGGCTTAGCAAAGAGGATTTTGGTCTACCATTTGTTCTCCAAACCAAAACAGAAAAAAAAGAGAAGGAATTTTGAGTGGCACTCCAATGTAGGAAGCTGTTTAGCTTCCACAGATGACGTTCAGGTGGCATGTCCCACAGCACTGCAGAAGGGAAGAAGTTAAGGAAAATAAACTATTTGCCATTGTGCRAGACCCAAATCACTGAAAAAAACCCATAAAACATAAGAAAAATTCTACTGCTCCTACACAGATATGCAGGAGATCTCAGCAGAGCCTCTTGCAGCAATGGCGCTCATTCTCTGGAAATCATCAGCATCCATGTGAGAGGCAGATAATAGTAACAGTTGAGTTACCAAAGAATTTTCTTAATGAAGAAGCAGAGAAACAAAGCTCTCCTTCACCCATAAGAGGACTTAAAGTGCTATTTGGAAAGTGTTGGAGTCAAGGTGCTCAGCCAGCAGCACATCCCTATCACTTGGCAGACATCCATCCCAGGCAGGTGTGTCCTCAGATGTGACTCAGCAGGAGGCCCATCTCACAGGGAGAAACACAAGCCCACAGACGCTGGGTAAGGAGCACCTCAAGGCTCATTAGAGCAAAAACATATGTCTGAGATGTGCACAACATGTCCCAGTGGACTCTATTTGGCACTTGGGTCAAGGTTTGCCACTGTTTCCAGTGATCATCACCTCCCCATGCATATTCTCACTGAGAGGTCCAAGCCATTTAAAGAACCCTGAGTTCCCTTGTTTCAAAAATAATTAATCCTACAGCTGAATGAATTGTTACATCACCTATATAGAGACACGGATTTAATACATGTTTAATAGATATATAAACCTTAATTAAATGTTTAATCCTTTTCATTAGACTAATAAATAATTCAAGAGAAAAATTATAGTTTTACATACTTAATGAACAAAGTATACTTTCATTGTGACATATAGCCTAGTTCATCATAGCAGGCAAATAGGACAAAGCATTTCAACTTTCCTTCAAATAATGACATTTTTAAATAGAAGAACATAGATAATAAATTAAGGTCCTTTGACTCCCATTTCACTGCTGCATTTAGTTTGAATTTCTCATCTTATTTCAGGTCCCACAGAAGTCCTTCCCTCTCTGTTCACCCAGCTTTGCTGCCTGCCATGATGGTGATGTCTCTACTAAACCAACTTTAGGTTTGATGCCGACTTTCTGTAGTCACACTGTTCCCATTAATACCCATTAACTCCATTGATAGCATGCCCTGCCTTACATGGTTTGCCCAGTCAAGGCTCCCTCCTCATTTGTCTCCTGGTTCCACCATAAAGATTATGAGAAACTACTCTATTTTCACTTATGAGAAAGTCATTTAAGGTCAGAACTTATCACTAGAACATTTTATGTTTGAAAAATCCAGCAAATAGGAAGAATGGCCTAGAGAGATTAATATATTCATTAAAAAAACTATAAAATTTGCAGCTGCTTAGTGAGCTAGTACACTTTTTAGGTATGTGAATATTTCATTCAAGTTTGAAAACCTCTCTAGACCCATACAACCATTTGGATACTTCACCAGGATGCCAGGATATGTTACCTGTCCTTCTGCAATACCATTTTCATTCGCCTTCTCTCTGACCCAAGGAAAATGGTTGCCATTAATTCATTTGACAGCTGACAAAGTCTGAATTGGTTTAGTTAATTGAAACATGAATAATCCATTAACAAAGTCTACCTGTTTCTGTGATACTGTTCTCATTCAGYTCCCTAGGTGTCTTCCAGCGGATTTCAGTAAATAACAGATTCTGGCTGCAAACTGGAACTGCACATATTTTGATTATTAAACAACAAAGCACATGGTATACTCATAATATTTTATGTGATAAAACTGTTATGTAGAGTATAAGACCAGTAGTGAACTAACATCCTGCCACTGGGGTCCTGTAGTTCAATAAACTTGAATGTGAATTTTTCAAATAGAATAAATGATGAGATGTGTCTTGTTTTCAAAAACATTGACCCTCTACAGTGCCAATTGATGTTAGCAGTATTTTCAGGGCAGAAAAGTTCTCAGATTAAACTGAGTTAACATCCAGTGACATACAGTTTCCTCTCTTGTTGGCAATAAGGGTTTGAATAAGGCACACTGTGAGAATAACAGGTGTCTCTGATTTTTCAGTGACCAACTAGCAATTTTTTTTTATAATTATTGAGTAGGTCAAACTTTTGTGCTAAACTGGTTATGACAGTTGTCTCACAAAACTGAAGTCTCAATGAGACTGTTCTCCATTCAGGAAATCATCACACTTGTCTCTTCCCAGTGGCCCACTGTGCCAAATTTACCATGGTTAACTGAGAGCAGATCTTTTCAGGTTCCAGACTCCACAACTCATTCATTGTATTTGGGTTGCTCATTTTTATCCCACAGAATTGTACATTCATTTTCTATTCTTAATTCAGTCTCTCTCTCTCTCTCCTTTTTTTATTAAGTATCTTGCAATTTACTAAATATTAGCTATTAAAACAAGAGRATTAAGACAATATTAACATAATCTTTGTGGATGATGAAAAGAGAAATGTGATATTATATGTGATTTCCTGTATATGCACAATTTCTGTAGAACTCGGGTGAGAAAAAGAAAAATGGCATTTATTTGCAGTGACATGGGAAAGATTCTGGGATATGTTAGTATAATTTCTGTGGTTAGATTTAGCCCTCTAGGCAGTGGGAAATTAGATTCACTAAGTTGTCATAGCTGATGAAAGAGTAGCAGTGTGTTTAAGTGTGTTTTTTAAGGAGAAGGAAACATTAGTAYTGATGGCACTAGTATATCTGTGGTGTTCCAGTTTGAGTGGCATCCATGTTTCCTGCTTTAGCTATCAGAAATGAATTTAAGACTAGGCTTCTGCCCTAATTTCTAGAGGCACTCCAAACAGCTATTCATGCCATCCAAATATAGAGGGGAACAAGCATCAATTGGCTGTTCTAATTTTTTCTGTACTATTAAGGGAACTTGGACAATTAGGTTTGTCTAGGGTCCAGGTTCATCTCACCTAACATCAAGTATGTTACATTTGTGCATCTGTTCTACTATAATCATCTACCTCCATCTATAATCACAGCAGAAAGATAAAATGCATTCAGCAGATTATTCATCTCATCTCAAATTAAGCTCCTGAAACAGATGGGACAAATTCACCTCTGGATTTCCCTGTTTCTCTCAATTGTGAACAGAGGAAACACAGAAGACCCCTCTCAGCTCAGAGACCTAACTTTTAAATGGCAGAAGTTACATAAATGTAACCCTGCTCTCAGGAACAAACAGTACATTTATATAACAAGGTAATGACCCTAGACAATGAAACAGAAGAACTTGAACATCAGGTACAGAATATGAAAGGGAATGGGATGGGATAGGATAGGATAGGAATGAGAGAAACTGGGAAATAATAGCCACTGTTGCAGCACAGCACTAAAGGGCATACAGGGCTTGCATGAAAGAGAAACACAGGTCATAAAATATATGCTGGTGATTCAATAAGACTAGAATTATGAGAGATAGAATGAGCAAAACAGGAATTCTTTGTCCAAATTTTGTTAACAATCTTAAAGAAATTATGAAAGGTTTTATAACTAGACAGCCCCATGGATGTAAGTAACCATCCAGTTACCTGCACAGAAAACTTCAGTGCTACTACAGGATTGTCTAATGAAGTCTTTGAAAATCAGGACATCCTGGGAAACATTATCTTTCCAGATACGAGGCAGAAAACAAATGTTCATCCTGATAGAGGTCCAGTTAGTGTGACAGCCAGTAGTTTCTGGGCCAAATCACAGTGACCAATATTCAAACTTACTCTGGCACTTCAACAAACTCTCTATTGCAGCATCTCCATTCAAGAGTGAAATGCGCAATTAAGCCAGAATTCTACACAGATCTTCCAAAATCCTGCTGCCTTTCCAAGTCAATGAAAGAAACTGGTTGTGAAGTCAGACAGTTTGTTGTCAAAGCCAAAAACACAGCGTGGTCTTACCCAGATTTTGCACCTTCACTGCTTCCAGGCACGAGTCTAGCAGATTTGTCATTAACAAACCATTTACTATCCCTTTGTCCAGGAAAAAAAATTAAAATTTGTGGGTTTTGCAACAAGGATAAAAGTGAGATAAATCATMATTTGGGAGGGCAATCAAGATTATATATATACAGGTCTTTTGTTCCTAATTTCTATATTCCAAGCTGGCCTAGGCCACCTGTGACTGGAACTCACAACTGCCTGGCACCCCTTTGGCAGTCCCTCAGGGAAGAAAAGGTGGTCTCCAGYAGGCTCCTCATGGACAATTGTCCCTACCAGAGAAGCCATAACCACAGCAAAAACCACCTGAGGTCATTTTAGATAGTTCCTGGTGGCACACAGGAGGCTGAATGGATGCTCAAACAGAAATTTACCTTCTTTGTTGGGATAGTCCTTCCATACCTCCTCTGTGCCCTTGGACAAGGTAGATCAAACTACCAGTTCTCATTAGAGACATCATCATCATCACCATCAAATTTTACACATCCAGTGATGGGGTAATAAAAGGTTCATTGGTGATACTGTTCCTAGGTAGGCTGAAGTCTGCTTCTAACTAACTGTGACCAGTGACAGGCAATAAACAGATTAAATATTCAAACAAACAACAACAACAAACAATAATAGAAGTAATTTTTATTGTCTATGCATATATATTTATATATATTAAACACTCTTGTAGGCATTCAGACCACCCCCTAGAGGTGCTAGTATCAAACCAGGATGATGGTTTTTGTCATTGTATGTCTGAGAAACTCTTCTGGTTTTAGTTTGCCTAGTGTGACAKATCTTCTGTTATAACTACTCGAAAAATTTGTTTGGTGTAATTCCTGGGTTTGTAACTTTGAAASGAAKCTRCCAKTCCTTTAATGGGAAATCTCCRGCAGGAGAGRAAGAAATAAACCAGTGGGATTGTTCTTCTGTATCTCCAACTGAATAAGGCATTCCAAGAGCGTCCAAAAATTCATCTTTATCTAAAGATGAAGAACAGAACTTATAAAAAATTACGGTCCAGTCAAAATATAATTTCTTCATAGGAACACTAAATTTAAGGTCTATAAAATAAAATAGATCTATCTGAAACTGTCTTAATCTGGATCTGATGTTCTCATAGAACAGTTGTTGACTAATTATTTCTAGCATGGAAAAATGGATTAAGATATAGATTAGAAACTACAGTAGTCAAAAGTAAAAAATACATTTTTTCCATTTCCCAATCTCTTTGTAAAAGTTGATAAATTTTGCACAGTCATCCAAACTCTCTCTGGTTTACATTTTGGTCCATGATTGTGATAATTCCTCTGAGAAATTGGGATCTACACTTAGTTTAAGGGAAGAACTCCCAAAATGGGGTATGGCACCTTATCTTCCAGTGTAGACATCAACACCTGAMCCTGAAGCCCAAAGCTTCCTTTACAGCTGATTCTGTCTCTTCTTTCGGATTACCTGTACCATCCTCTATATTGCTGATTTGATTCACTTATTTTGAAAGGATGTAGAGGCTTCAGCATACTGGGACAAGAATTTGGCAACTGAAAAAGCCAAGTTCTTTTAATTTACAGTGAAAATAATTGGAGTCACTAAAAAGGTGAATGAAAAATTTTATATGACCAATCATCATTCATGTCTCTGTCCCTTTTTTTCCCCTCAGAGGTTATTCACAAATTTCTTTTATTTATTTATTTAGTGCTTTTTCTTTGAACATTAATTCGTGCATTCCTTAATACCAAACATGACAAATTTAGGCAGGATTAAATAGAACAATTATGTTCTTTCTTTATTATATCACATGGCCCTGACTCTTTCCAAACAAAACCAAATAAAAGTTAGCTACTCTAGAGGTGGCCAAGCACTGACTAACTCACATAATCAAGAAATGTTATTTTTCCTCTTGCTGTTATCATGTTTCCTCCAAATGTAATTAAAAATGGATATAAGCATGTAATCCAATATGATTTAGTAGACTACTTTTGCAAACAGAGCAGCTGATAGTTTGAGGAAAGAGCATTCATATTAATTAGTAAAACAAATGCTTTTAGCTTTACATAAGATGTTTTCATTTCATTAAAAATGGCCTGCCTGCTGAGCAGTCAAGAAGTACTGTATTTTCCCTTCACCAGAAAAGATTTGGTACAAATTGCTCAAGAGTGCATTGCTGGGAATACAATCCACCACATTTGAACAAGGAGTATACATCATTTAGCATGCAAAAGCATTAACATTGTATTCACTTCTAATATGAAAAATAATTTTCTTACGGATATTATGAAAACAATTTCTCTATTGCAACAGACCATGAAATTTATGGACTGGTAATTATTAAAATACAGTGGTAATGTTTTCATTGAAGAGATCATTTAATTTAATAATCTAAATTTCTATATATTTCTATATATGACTTAAATTGAATAAGTTAAGTTATATAGATTGTTTTTTTCCCCCCCAAAGAGTCTATGCTACTGGCTTGTTTATATAGACTAGTTTCATCTTAGTACTGGGAAATTCAAGCACCATAGGGAGAACTGGGACAAAATCAGACACAGAATAGACATAWCTATAAAGTAATCTTCATAGGTAAGTTATTTATGATATTTTCTGAGGAGAATCACATAGTTCCCACATAAATACTAGTCCTTTCTTTCTTTGCAAATAGCTCAGAAACACTCACAGCCATAGGCTACATAGAGGCTTTGACTAGACAACCTGATGAAAGAAGAGAAAAACATTMATATTTGGTAAATTCAGATGTTTGTTGGTATTAAAAGCAATAGTGGTTATAACTYTGTCTGCTGACAAAGAACAGTGATTTCAGGTATCATGATAAAAGARGTACATAAGAAAACATTTAAATGAGAAAAAGTTAATAAACACACACACTTCTTATTGAAAGCTCCTCCAAAACATAGGGAACAGGCAGTTTTTTGAACATCACTGRTCTCCAGGTGCCCACCAAAGCTGCTCTCACTCCCTCCTCACCWRCTCAGGGAAGAGAGAAACAYGATGAACAGCTTGTGGGWCAARATGAGGGCAGGGAGGGATCACTCAGTGGTTACWGCCACATCAAAAACAGTCTCAGCTTGGGCAGTTTAATTTTTTACTTTGATTGGTAATGAGACAAATTAAAATTAAATCTTAAAACACCTTCCTCCTGCTCCTTTCTTTTTGACAGATTCAGCTTTACTCCTGATTTTCAATACCTCCTGCCCTCCAGTGGCTCTTGACCAGTTAGTAAAACAAGGCAATTCTAAATCTGCAACTAAATCAAATCCTCACAAAGCAAAAAAAAAGAAAAAAAAAAAAATGTTCTTTAGCCTTATAACATGAGAATATGTTACCTAAGAACCTGGGGTGTTCCAAGAAGTTTCTTATGGAAATTACTCCAAATGAATTCCATCTAGTTTTATTTATTAATTATACTTCCTAGTGCAATATTTCTCTGTTTACTTTAATCTGTTATTCTTATATTAGTTCTAAAYTCAAATTTTTATTAGTCTTTGAACATAAATGTTTTACTTCACATGACAGTTTTAAAAAGGAGAGGCTCTCTCTTCCATAATCCTTGCCCTTAAAATGCTCAGTGAAATGAACTTGCAAATTTATTAACGCCCATAAATTTTGTCTTTTCTAAGCTAACATCAAAAAGTAGAAGACCTGGAGATGGTGCTTCTTAGGTTCATAGCTCCATAGAAGCCCAGTCTCTAAAGGTCTTCTGAGTTTAGGGTGGCTCACAAGGTAAATCTAAACCACGTAGTTGTAAAATATCCTYGACTCTACATCCCATGCTAGATGCAGACATCCATACAAGACCTGAGTGGACTCTCTTCAATGCATTCTGGTTCCTMCCAGAAATAAAACTAGACATAAACAGTGTRGAGGGTAGATGTGTASTCAAATGGAACCCTGTCCACATGTCCTGAAGACTAAGAGTGCTGGRSTCTTTTTTGTKTCATAAAAACTTTCAGAAATATTGRAGAYTTCRATTTACCTGGCCACATTCTGAAGTATTGTGTAGCAAATATTTTTCCTTCACTCATTTKCTTTTAGGATAAGCATTTAAGATCATTCTCAGATAGATAAAGCTAAATGAAAGCTTTGAAAGAAAAGCCAAACAGGCTACCAACATGGCTGAAGGACGATTAAATATTTTATGAAACATCCTGTCTTGTTGTCCTTTCTGAAAAGCCAATAAGAAGAGTACATCCTTATCCATGATATCCTGACTACAGTCTCTCCCACGTTGCCTCATTAACAATCAGTAGTCCTCTACAAAGCTGCTATTTACCAGGAAAATTTCCAGTGGGACTTGAAGGAAACCACAAGAACTGGCAATCCTCTGCGCCTTCATGTTATTTGATAGAGCTGGCTGAGCAAACTCAAGAGTGTTGTAGTGTCCAGTGTAAATAGTTCCCCAGCTGCTGTGGAGATTCAAGAATTAAAAAATATAGAAAAACTGGCTTGGAAGAAAACACAACAAATAAAATGATTARGATTTTCCCATCTAAAAATCTGAAGCACCAGTTATTTTTCAGGGAATTGTGACCAGCTCTATTTCTCAGTCAGCCTTCAATTTCAGCACCATGGTCTCAAAGAACAAGCAAGAAGTTCCACTGACTGATCCCAGTGTATTTTGCTCCTATTGAAGGGACCTGTATTACCACAAATAAAGCACCCACAAAATTCAGGTACTTACATACATTTTAAAAGTACACATTCCGGCCTTTCTAYCACACCCCCAACACCATCAGCTGAAGCAATTTTGCTTAAGATGTCACTTTCTTAATTAATTTTTTTCTTTCCTTGAGTGAATCTGCAGTTAACAAGTTTGTTTTGTTAATGTGCCATATCAGTAAATGTAGGGCAGAGAAGTATAGCAGCAGCAGGTAYAGCACACCATAGAGCAGGAATATCTGTCTGCAATGAAACTTCTGCTTGAGCATTTCAGAAAGGGAAGAGCAGCCCATGTGAACAAGACATCATACAAGCACACCARCTGTATCCTGAGGCACTGTTTTCCAAAGTTTGGGAGGAGGCGGAGTTAGGTTTGCTTTCAATCAGCTCTCAAGAAACTAAACACATGGGCCAAACTTGAGTCCTGTTACAAATTGATACATTCTGCAGCGAAGTTTCCTGTTGTAATTCCCCCAAGAAACTGCTTCACTGTACCCCAGGATATGGAAGGCCGAGATATCCTTTGACCTTTCCCTCTTCCCYCTGTCCCATTGGCCCTGGAGAAGGAAGGAAATTCCATTGTGAAAGTCACAGTAAAGGAGTATCTCATGTGTTGGGGTTTGTTATTTTCCATTTGTATTGGTTTGTTCCAAGCTACCCCCTTTTGCTGTTTGCCCTTGGTTCTGCCTGGTCTGYCTCCCTGATGCACCCCTCCMTGRGCTCCTGTYCATCTCCCCTGTGCCCTCCCCTGGCAYCTGTCTGTTTTCCCCAAACCTCKCCCTTTGYTCTAGAGAGTTCTGTTAGTTCTTCTTGATGATTTGATGTTTAATGTTTGTCCCTCCCTCGAGTTGTCCCCATTGTTCCCAGTTGATGCCTATCCAGATTGTAACCACACCCCAATCCCTCCTGATTGGTTCTCTGTTACTGTCCCTCCCCCTGTTAAAAGGTGTTGCACACCCCTGAGAGGGGCTCCCTTTGGGCAGTCCCATCTCGGGGTAATTTGCCAAGCTCAATAAACCCTGAGAACTCAGACCCCCAAAGGAGTCAGCCTCTTTTTCCAATGGCAGCAGGAAGGTTTCTACCACTCTTGCACCCACCGGGGTCTGTGTGTGTCCTCGACCCACAGATCATGGCAGGGTCACCTCTGGGCAGAGCTGGCCCTAGAAGAGAGGGACCACCTGCACTCATGGAAGGTGGGTGTATCTGGGATGGCATCGCTACTTTACCRTAACAGTGATTTCCTGCTAAACTCTCTCTTGCTGATAAAGGAGGAAATTTCTGCAGAAATTTGAAATACATATTTCATTATCAACCAATAAATTAAGTCCAATAAATTAAAAGTGAACTATCTCAAGTAGTAAAAATAAAATAAATCAAATTTTGTGCAGATCATAATTTAGTAAGAGAAGTTAAAGATGTATTGAAAGATAGGTATTGACAGCCCCTACAAAAATGTGGGCAAAGACTAAGATCTTTTACAGCAATTCCTGAACAGAAAAGTCCCAGTTTTAGGGTCCACTAAAGGCTTGGCTTATTGAAAGACAAAAATCAACCTTTATGCTWATTTCCTTTGGAGTATTCATTGCCCCAGGGAGGTTTGCAGGCCCAGGAAAAGTGAAAGCCCATGCAGACAAGCACAGCTGCCATTGTTTGCTGGTGGGCAGATAAGCATAGGCCCAGCTTTTCCTCTGCCCTGCTGAGGAGCTACAGCTGCTCTGATAACCTCAGGTGGGCACAGGTATTCCTGTATTCTCMTTTGCTAATGGCCAATGGCCAAATCCTGCAGAGGATTTGAGTAGCTGGAAAAGGAGGAGTTTGGGGGACCTAAAGTGCACTCCTGGCTTCTGCCATCACCCCTCTAGCAGAGGCATGGGCTGGCCAKTAGATCTGGGCTTGAGCTGCTCTTCTCATTTCCCTTTCTAAATGTCTTCCTTTTCCTAAGCCACATTGTAAAACMCAAATGTCACCATTTCTCACTGGAGTAAATAGCAAAGTCTAAATTAATGCCTTATTAAGAAAGGCAGTGTTGTTTTTTAATTAAGTAAACATTCTGGCCCCATCACTACATCACAAGTAGTTTTACTGTCTAGGTTTACCCTTCTAAAAGTGTTCAATGAAGTATCAGTTGGCCCATTCCTTTTCCATTTTCAACAAGAAACAAAGCTTCTCTGGAAAGGTAGTATCCTCTGATAAAAACAACCCCAGCTTGTTTGCTAGAGCTTATTCTTCTTCATCTCACTCATGCCTGGGAGCTTCCTCATTTGCAAATCCCAATAGCACTACAATATTTTTTTTAGGCAGTTCTGTGATTCTTAATTTTTTAAAAACAGCCATTTCCAGTGGAGGGAGGAGCATTCTTCAAAGATTTTTTTCCCTACAACGCTACTTTGGGGTTTTGAAGCAGCCTCCTCAACAGCCAGCATAAYTGGCATATTTTCCTCTGTCCCCTAACCTTCAGAAAAGAAGAATAAAGGATAGTTTGAGGAAATAAAGGAAATTATTATGGGCATAGTTGGCTTCATTTGCACATTATGACACTGGAAATCAATAAATATGGAGGAAAGAGGGTTTTTTAGTCCATTTCAGCTTCCTAAAACATGTTACCCTGTTTGTTTTTATTCTGATAGAGTGCTTTTCAAACCAGTTGGGATTCACAAGGAGAAAACCTCATACCCTTAAAGAAGGGTTTTATGGGTTTTGTATCAATATAGATGAGTGTTTTTGACTGGGCTTTGGAAAAAGACMAGTTGCTTCCTATCTAGAGAAGTTYAGCTCTCCAAATGCAGGGGGTCTGGGATTGCTTTCTTGATTTACAGAACACAAGGGGAAAAAAATGAAATGCAATGTCAGAAGTGAGCAAAATAAAAGCATGGCAAGTAGGATCATAGTGCTGCCAGAATTCTTCCCCTGCTGCCCCAGTTTCTTAACTTGTAAACTAAATCTAGTCCTGGCATGAGCAAAGGTAACAACCCCCGCAGTCAGTAGGATGTCTGTCATTTATWCCAGGACTCTGCTAACAGTTTATGYTTCTTTGCATTTGCATTTGTCACCTGCAGTAGATTAAAAGAGAAGGAGAGGAAATTAAAGGAAAAGTGTAAGGGGGAGAAGGTAAAATGACAATACAAAGCTATAAAATTTGAGTAGACAAAAACACACAACTTTTTAGAGAACAGAAGAACTTGGGGAAACAGTGGAATGGGCTAGTTATATTAATAATTTAAAAGTGCATGTTCCCAAAGCAACTTCTGGCAGGACTCCATGAACTCTGCTTACCTGTGTGACTTTTTAATTACTACTACTAAATCATCTTTCCATTTACTAAACCCCACTCAGTTTATACTGGAGTCCTACAGTGCTCAAGAATTTCCTGAGTAGCATGATCAGATCTTATTTCCTCATTACACAAGCCTACATTCTGTTTGGCTGTAGTTCTTCATCACTGAGTAGTCAAATTAAAAGAGAGGAAAGTAAGATGAAAAAAATAATTAGAATTTTCATTGCAAACTTATCCCTTACCAGAATAACATCAGAGTTCTGTTATTTTCATTATTACAAATATGTAATTTATTTATTATTTTGAGGAAAAATTATGTATATCAAATTTGGGGTTTGGATGTGATTTTGTATTTTTGCCAGAAAATTGGAGTAGGGAATTCCTAAACCTTCAGCACTTTTTGCCACAGGAATTCTCATCTGCTTACAGTTTTGAAGTCCAATACAAAATCCCATTTAAAAAGTACACCATCAATACTAAAATATGAGAAAATCTAAGACATCTGGAAGTTTAGTGGTATAGTGCATATTCATAGCCAGGCCRTAGCTTCACTTGTCAGGAAGGAATTCTGATATTCAAAAGGTGTTATCATCTCAGCAAAAAAAAATCCCAAACAATAGAATACCAGTTTGGACTGGAAAAGGAAGATTTCCTTTGYTTTCCCATGGAAAAAAGCTGTACCACAAACTACTGCTTGACTCTGAATTCCTAAAAGCAATGAGCAGAACTTGTCCCTCCAATGCCCAATTCAGGTTTGCAGTTGTTGATTGCATAATTATGAATTGTGAGAAGAAAARAAAACAAAGTACAGTGAAAGCAAGGATGGCTTTCTTGGCACTATGAACTCACAGAGACCACAGGGGCCACCCAAATATCCCTAATCCACTCCCATACTTCCAGCCAGGGTTAGCCATGAGGGCTGTCTGTGAGCACTTACAGTTTCCTTGCACAGCTCATCTGTAATACTTCTCCAGTTAGCATATTCCTGCCATGTAAGGAAAAAGACCCAAACAAACCAACAAAAAAACACCCCACCAAAGCCAAAACCAAACAAAAAACAAGTTTACAAAGACCAAGTTTGCTGGATTTTGTTAGTATGCCAAGACCTGCACATAAATTTTACAAGGGAAAAACAAATACAAAAGGCAGAAAATTTAGGTTTGTTTTTTATACCTGAAAATAAGTCCAAGGAAGCTTCTTTCCTTTGTTTAATAGGCACATGCTATTTATGCCTGTCATGGCATATTGACACTGGGGCAATTTAGATCAGTGTTGGCTTTATATGAACTGGACATTTGGATGTTCCACCTCTGCTAGTTTAGTTTGCTTCACCTCACAATTGCCTTGAAAAGAAGGCATGAAAGTTTCAAAAGAAGCAAGGCAAATCTCTCAATGGGTGATCCCACAGGCAAAAACCAAAACCTCTTTGTTCTTGCTCACTTATGGATTTGTCTTTTAAGTTCTGTTGTTTTATCAACTGGAAGATACTCTGTTGCTCTGAGTTTCAGTAAAAGTAGGTACAAGTGCAAAGCACACAGTTCATCCTGTGATGCATTATTTTTGGAGTACTCCCAGAGAGGAAGGAGAAGAGTTAGTACAGTAGCAAAGTTATTTTTTCTTTCTGGATAAAAATAGCAATATGTTTCCACTGCCACTGGGCTCATAAAAAATATTTTGCAAAAGAAAGCTTAGCCAAAATAACATACAAGAGAAAGCTTYACAATTATGGCATCTAATTAACTCCTAAACTTAAACTGAGCACAAGAATCTCCCACAGCCAGTCATATTTCAGTAGAAATACATTTTGGTCCAGAAATGCACTCAGACAACTTCATTCACTGAGAGAGGCATTTGGTTTTGTGACTTTGGGTTACTGATAAACTTTTGTTCCCAAGCATGTGTTACTTTATTTTTTAAAACCACTGTGCTCAGCCAAGCTCCATGCTCTCCACCCAGGGTGGATCTCCCTGGGTGCAGCTGAGAGCATGCTATATAATACAGGATAATGCTATATTATTACAGTGCTTACTATATACAGCCAGACAAATCAAATTACAAATGTATTTATCCATACCACATTTTCCAGTAAACCATGCAACCAATTCCTTATATGTTTGAAGTTTGAAGGAAAACAGTGTGAGAACTTGGTACACTACAGACTTTGTAGTGCACATTGAACCAAATTTTTAAGGAGCTCAGATCTTTTTAAGGAGCTCAGATATTTTTAAGCCTGATTTCTTTTTCCCACCTTCCCAAACCATTTCAGGTATGTCTGGTTGCCAGATGAGTAGTAGAGATGAAACATAGGTATCCATCTGGGAGAGGTTTTCTCATAGTTTTGTCAAAAAAAAACCCAAATAATAAAACATCCAGATTCAAGAACGTGTGCGATTGACTGTTCTTTCCAGACATTCTCTTCAGTGCCTCGGAGCCTACTAGGGCTGAAAAGAGAAAAATTAGTCTTGATCTTCATTGCACAAGATATTAGACCTATACAAGAAAGAAATTTGACTGGAGCAYGSCTGGGAAGAAAAATGACAGAGAAGSGTGAGMCAGYACAGTACTCTGGCTRTTTTATGTCCCCAAAATATGYRCAGTCTTAGGGAATGTATATTTCAAGCACATTTTCCACTCCTGGCYAAATATTTTTCCCAATAATGAACAGCAGCTAGACTTCTGGACAGGTAATAATTAAGGTTTATATTCATGGCAACTTCTAACTTCCACAATCAGAAGCTCACAGTCCCAGTCTGAGCCTTTTCACAGCACTTCACCAGCCTCAGCTGTTTCCATGTGGATCTTGATTCCATCTTAGTATGTACTTATTTGCAGGGCTCTGATATCTRACATATAAGTGTCCCATATTTCCATTGAAACACTGCAAAGACCAGAAACTTTCCACCATTGGATCTTCTTCTTAGAGAGATTTATCACAATAAGTGATGTTTACCTCATTATGATTGGGTTCTAGCTTTGCTTACTCTGGTCATTTTCAGAGTGGATGGATTGTTGTGGGCTCTTTCTTCCTTTTTTGTTTTTTTTTAATATATCTTGAAGTCAGTCTGTGGGAAGCTATCTTCCAGTTTTGTCAAATTTCCAGCCTGGTTTACTGTTTTATCTGTTCCCCAGCTTTATATGCTATAAGATAACCTCAAATGAGTTAAAGGCTGGCCTTTCCAATGGAAACCTTAGATAGAAGTCGTTACCCTTTTTATGTCTTTGCACCTCGGGCTTCAAAGCGCTCTGTCAAGTTAAAGAAGCAGTTTTCTCTTTTTGAAAATGAAGTAGATAGTCCCTCTTCAAACACTACTTTTACAAATGTTTCTTCATTTGAGGTCCTTCAAACACTTCCTGGCCTTTCTGTATGTATCAGCTAGCCTCTACCATATTTCATATACTMCTTCACTTTTTGAAGGTTATCCAGTTTTTGTGACCAGCCCTCAGGAATATTGCCTAAACTSAGTGAATTTGTGAAAATATCTGTGAAAACATCTGCTCTTTCTGTTTGCAGTTCCCTAAGATCTCAGCAATATTTCCTTTCACAGAACACCACATCAAATTTACAGATTTAAAACATTCATAAGGGATTTTTTTGCTGTTGTCCCCACAGTTTTACAGAATTATGCAAACAATCGTCATTCTTCCATGCAAAATCAGGTGCCAGATGATTCTTGTCATTATTTTCTTCTTCTCTCATGCCAGTCTCTATTTTTCTATTGACAACATTGAAAGCAATGGTGCTTCTCTACCAACTGTATATTTTATTTAAAATTCTTTGGAGGYATTTAAAAGTATCCTAAAGATATCCAAGTCCATACCTTTTTTGTTCATACCTTTTCTATTTTGTTTTAGGTTTCTTAATAATCTCCTTGTTCACATACACAAAGATCTTTCCACTTTTAATTCACTTCATCATTTCCGTTTGATCCATAAAATAATGGAATGTTGCTTTGCTATTTTTATTTTCTATTAAAAAGCATTCAACAGAAAATAGAATTTACTGGTGCCTGTGAAAGCAAAAAGGTTCTGATTATTCTAGATTATTCTRTTCAAGTTCACAAATGCTTTCACTGTTAAGGACCAGAAGAAACAATGCAATTATCMTCTAATCTCACCTCCCATCTAACAAAGCACTAACTCACCTATCTCAAAAAGGCTCTACTGTTTCCCCCTTCCACTAAATCWTATCTTATAAAAAAGAGACATTTCTCCATCTAGAAAGAGACAGATAACTTGATTTAAAAGCAGAAAATACACCATATTTCAAGGCATAATTTTTTCAGAATTTGTTCACCTTGACTCCCAAATTTACCTTCAGTCTGTACCTTCAGTTTGTGGATCATGTTAAGCTGCTTTCTGTGGAAATCGATATTCTGTTATTATCAGAAAATACTTCCCTATGGAGCTGTTAGTAAATTATGATATTATTCCATTAGGCATTTTAGAAGAAATAGGCAGCTTCTTAGGAGCTTTAATATATAAGTCTATCCACTGTATTATGTTTAATGCCTCTGTATCTCTTGAGAAGAGTGGACACCAGAACAGTGTAGAACATTTATGCCAGAGCTCCATTTTAGCTCTGTTCCTGTTTCACTGTGGAGTTCTGGTCYCTCAGAGCTTGGAACTCCACACAAGTTTGTTCATTCCTGTGCAATGAGCTGCAGAGAACCCCAAACTGCCATCCTTAGGGAAGCTAGAATAATATAAAGGGCTTGGTTTTGTCCAGACTGAGTAGCCTACAAGTAGCACAGCTGCAGACTGTTAAATTTCACTTCTTCTAGTCAAGAYAGTCCAAACTACCTGAGCAGACTCTCACACACTAAACCACCACACAGTGCTGTTGTTTGAGAACAAAGCCTCTGAAACAGAGTTTCAAAGAAAAATTAATCTGGGCTATGAAATTTGGGCATCTGGGCTTTTCCTTATTTYGCAACAAATTCAAACACTGAGAAAAAAATACCATAAAACTGCAAGGCTGAAAGAACCAGCATGAGATACAACACAAGTGATCATTGTAGTCAATATCTGCAGGGAAACCATCCCAGACCCAGCATCCTTCTGCCCAAAGGACACCATGAAGACAGCACCWGGAAAATAAGGTCCTGAGACACACCTTTATACAGCTGCATTTATATCTTTAGCCTATCATATAACTCTTGAGTGGTTAATATGWCATCATCACAGTCAAACTAGCACCAGATGCCCGAGGAACAACCAGTCATTGCACATCCACAGAAGCAAGGCTCATTTGACCTGATTTTACCTCCTGCCCTCCCTCTACCCCTTGTGTACACTTTSCTTTCACTGCTGCATTAGAGTACCACCTTCACCACCCAGTCTCAACACATGATAACAGCAACCTGCAAAGACATTGCACTGCAACACAGCTTTCATGGTAAACACAAGCTGTTTTCTTCCCTCTCTTCAGCTGTTATGCAAACTGACAGGATTTCTTTCTTCTCRTAATATCCCACAGAGCTTCCCAGAGCAGTAAGAATGCCACTGGGGTGCCATCTCCTGTAATGTCTGGGACATTTACTGCTAGCAGGTGTGTTCTGAGCTACCTTCTGGGAATASAGTCTGCCACAGAATGAGGTTAGTCCAAGTGTCTTATATCAARCCCATGAAGCCTTGGGATACAGTCAAGTAACACTGAAGAATATTATGTTTTCCAAATATCTCTATGTGCTGCAGCACTTGCTAAATCAGTCTCCAGACATACCCCTGAGGAGTAAGACATTTTTTAGCACCTGCCAAGACTAACACCGCTGGTCAGCCCCGTGGCTGCAGCAGAATGTTTGGCAGAGGACACCAGAGGCAGTTCTGGCCGAGCTGCCCTGCAGTCATTTACCCGAGAAAAGAGCAGGGATGGTATGAAAAGGGCAGCTCCACTGTGTCCTGCAGAGCAGGGACCTCCTTGCTGTTACTATTAGAGTAACTTCCACTGCTTCCCTCATCTGCCATTCTCCAGTGCTGCTCTGACCTTCTCCCCGAGCCACCTGCCTTTGCAAGCTTTGGCTCTGGTAAAATGCAAACTGTGCCTGGGAGCTCATGAGACAAAAACCTGTAAGGAAACAAATGTGCCCTTTGCAATTCCTTTTTGAACAGCTTTCCATCAWTTTTATGTGCTGCTAAGCCTCTGGTAGGAATATAATTGTGGTTAAATGAAACCTCTTACAGGAGTCTCCAGTTAGGTGCATCTTCTTGCCTGTGATTAAATATGGAAGTTTAAGTTATGCTGTAACTCCTTCACATTTTCCATCTCCAGGAAGGGATATATCTTTAATTTTAAGCCAAACTTTAGCTCATATCTGGAATGGGCTAAAAGAAGACAAATTATTTTCAAGCAAGATGATAGCCAAAGTGAATTGAGTCAAAAAAATGAGCTTTTATTTTAAATCTGTTTTATACACTATTGTTTCAGTCTAACTTGTAATAGCCTCAGAAAAAAAAAATACATTACCTCAAAAAAAAAATTACAGAGATAAATTATCCATGCTGTGACCCTTTAATTTCTTTTTGTTTGATTCTATAACTACTTTTCTGTAATGGCATCAAAGGCAAACATCAAGTGATCTATTTTATACAGATGATAGCCTTACAGATGATAGTTATGTCATACATAAAGACACACCATGAGCCTCCTCTTCTCYAGGCTCCCACCTCCCTCAGCTGCCCTTCACAGGACTGATGCTCCAGAACCTTCATCAGCWCCACTGATCTTCTTTGGGGGTGCCACTGGACTTGACCCTGAAATGTTGATCTCATGGCTCTAATTTCCATTTGACCTACATCAGAGTCACACTGCTGCAAGTGCATTGGCTCTTCTGATTTTGGCCCTATCTGAACATATGCACATTAAAAGAAAAATAGTTTTGAATTCCTGTTTGCTTTCACTCATCCCATCTTACCTCTGCAGTTAACAAGAATTTTATCACTGTTAATAATGCAAATCCAATACACACAGGAATAAACAATTGGTATGTTATTCTGCTTCATGTATTATTGAAAAAATTGTCAGTCAAATTTCATGTTAGAGGCCATTTATCATAAGCAGTGGAGGTTATAAGAAGCTTAAGTGTTTATCCCATTTCCTCAAGTGGACTTCGTAGTTCTGGTAGTAGGAAGAGTAATAAATTTTAAATTGGGAATTCAACACAAGTTATAAACTCAATMCTTGACTGTTCTTCACAGCTCAAAATGGATGTAAATTTGCCATCATGATGATTTATTGGTGTTTTATATGCTACTTGCATGCAGATCTCTTGTTATATAAAGACAGSATACTTAATTATTAGAATATATTTGTTTATTTATGTATTTGCATTTATTAATGTCTGCATTCACATGATTTGAGATGCCAGCAGAAATTTTTTGCTTTTTCTCTAGGTTTTCTTCTCATCTGAGAATCAATGTAGGTGTTCTACAGTAATAAACTTATGTGTGATAATGCATAAAAATATTATAAATTTACAAATTTAATAAAATTGGAGAATTTTCAGATCTAAAAAAACCACAAAAAAAACCCACAAAAAAACCCATGAAAAATTCAAACAGACTCCTTCTCATCTTGCTTCCTACTTTCATATTTCAATCTTTGGCCCAAGCCTAGAAAGCCTTTAGATTGCATTCATGTTCCACATTTTCAACAAATATAAAGCTGTCAAACACTTGATTTTTTGATCCTGTCATAAAGCATTTTATGAGGCTTCAGGACAGGTGTAKTTCCTGTAATTGCTTCTATAAAAGAAACTATGGTTTTTAGGATAGGTTAAGGGGCTGATTTCCCCAGTCCAGCAAATGACTTCACATTTATACCTGTGTTAAACTAGTGTGGAGTGCAAAATACCACAAATAATCAACAAMTACTGTGGGAGACTGCTTGGCTAAAAATCAGAAGACATAAAACAACACTGATGGCTGGTTCTGTCACTCCATCAACCAGAAGTATCAGGCAAATGCATCATTCTGCCTCCAAGAGGTAATAGATTTTTTTCCCTGTTAAAATAAAGTAGCAGTCATTCAATAACCTGCCTGCACAAAACCCAAACCATTCTCTAGCACAGARTGACTTTCATCTGCTTTTGTCCAAGAATGTTCTGATGTCATGTACTATTTGAAGGTGAGCATTTTTGTGAACTAGGAGAAAAAGATTTTCAGATAAACAAAACATTTCCTGTTTTTTATGTATTTTTCTTCAAATTGTAATGCAGACACTTGAAGTAAATAAGACATCTGTTAATTTAAAATCTTTAGTCTCACCCTCTACTGGTGCTATCTGATTTATAGCCAAGTCCTGTTCAAGTTGTTGTAGAGATGCTTTCAGTTAAATCTTCAGAATAAAGATTTCATGCTGTTTTTTGAAGTGGCTGATATATTRTAACAGCTAAATTACATCCAGTAAGTGCAGTAAAGGATATAATATGGAGTGAGGTTTTTTTTGTTTTGTTGTTTTGGTTTGGGGTTTTTTTGTTTGTTTTTCACAAAACCTTTGTTACTCACCTAAAATGAAAGAATTTCTTAACCCCCCCCCTAAGATTTAAAAATGGCACATTCAAGGGGACAAGACAACCCTGTTTGCCTGGCATCCTTCTTCTTTAAAGTATCTAATGRTAGGGGATGTTACTACTAAGCACAATTAATGAAAAAAATTAACTTTAGCTAGTTCATTAAGAAAATGTCATAATTGAGTAAGAGGGACTAATGCAGAAGAATCACTACATGCTTTTTTTTCCCCATATTTCACTGTTTCACACATGCTGGGAACTGTCAGATAAGAGGACACCAGGCCCTTCACTCCTAGTTTTTGGAGGTATCCTTGTGTTTTTATGTTTCTTTCTAAATTTTTAATCAAACTTTCAATTTAATTCTTACTTACTGTATTCTCTCATTACCRAATCTGGCAAATAACCATTTCCAACACACAGTGCCCCTGAATTTGACCCCACTTAATTTAAAGTTGAATAAGTCTGAGGATTTGAACCCAGTTCACAGGAGTAGACATAAGAAGAGAAATGGGTTTTGCCGGTGCTTTTTATCTAGCTATGATCTAACTTTCTGACTGAATTCCATTTCAGTATAAAATAYGATTTTTTCAGCATGTTCAAACAGCAGTTTGGTGACTGAGGAGCCATGAAGAGAAGCCACATGYTGGTTAGAGGAAGGCTATTGGTACAGGGCAGGAGGGCAAATTATTATAATACTTAATTAACATATACTGACACTGCATTGGAAAAGGAGGAACATGCTCTTGTCTCCAAACAAAACTGCAAGCAACAGCATACATTAAAATTGCCAGAAAATGTGCTTAGAAAACAAAGATTAAATGCTACCAACTAAAGGAATAGAAAAAATCAGTATTTCAGCTTAAACCTCTTTTGGGGGGGTCAGATGGATGTTTCTGGCTTCAGTGGGCCCAGGTTGAAGAGCTGCCCTGCACAAGCCTCAGGGGCTGGCCACCACATCCCAAGTCCAGGACTCCCTCCCAAACTGCTCAGGATGGTGCAGGGAGAACAAACAGGGCTTATAGACCACATACACAGGCTGCTGGGCTTCCTGCCTCTCCTCCACAGACTGTTCTGGGGCTGCTGCAAAGTCTCACAGCTCTGGGTTAGTGCAGGTAGGGGACAGGCAGCCTGATCACCACCTCACTGAGTTCCCCACTCTTTTTAGCTCACCATAACATGGCTGCACACAGAGTTATAGGAATGGCTAAAAAAAGACTGTGCCCTAAGGTTTTACTGATCATCAGAGAGAAATACATCTCCACAGAATCATCCAGTTAATCTTAAAATAGGGAGAGTTAGTCACCCTGGAAAAGCTGTTTCCATTCAGCATGCTGTTAGACACTCTGCCAAAGTTCTGCTATCTACAGGAGGCCATGACCCATTTCCAGCTACAACTGAAATAAAATCAACCCTAATAATGAGATTTTAYTTTATGTCTAGAAACAAAGACATATAGGTTGCAAACAATCTATATATCTTCGTTTCCAGATTTTTTTAAACTGCTTGTCTTTCTGAAAAGCAGCTTATTCAATTACTTTTTGTGCCCCTCCAGCAGCAAAAATGCACTGCGTCCTCTAGAAAATTCTCTTTCAATTTGAAACTGCAGTGCACTTTTATCATATGTTCTGAGAAATTATTAAGCCAATAATGCTTTCTTTGTTACCTTCACTTAATTTCATATAAATCAAAATGCTCATCAGAGACTATGATTTATATAATTAGTTATTAATTACTCCATTATGTATTGTGCAAAAACGTTGTTCAACATGTCTGCATGTTCTTTAAATTCTTTAAATGGATGTTCACAAGGCATAGTCTAATTTACTAAAACTTTCACATGTAAAATTCTTCTTACTCTTGTGGGAACAAAAACTTTAGAAGACAGTATCWTTAAATGTGTGTAACACCAATTCAGGGGTTGGTTGCACATGTTTTATAGCTGAGAATCAACAGGTTTTTTAGCTTGAGGACTCATAAAAATCTGTAGGTGAAGCAATTTTGCTAGACATATAAAAATTCAACAGTTATTTTACTATAGCAAATCTAATTCTATAATTATTGTAGGGTGAGATGGTGGAATACTAAGGTGAACATACATCAGTGTTCAAATCAGAAGAGGTTGTTTTATGTCTTTTGCAAACATTAAACATCCTTGCRTCAAATAAGTATTTGTTATATGTACTACATCTTGGATCTTGGAACTTTTCTACTGAGAAATGCCTATTGAGATTTTCTCTGCTCCTTTTGTTCTGTTATTATCAGGTGAACTGAACTGTATGGAGCTGCCTGAATCAAAACAGCTAAAACAAACAAAAGTTGATAAGAGCCCATAAAGGTTATTTCAATGGAAARTTTTCATCTATTTAAGAATACTGAGATCCCTTTCATAGCTGAATAACACTCGGAAATTTAACCAACTGCTAATCACTCCTTTGAATGGGGGCTGTTAATGAAGGAAAAGGCAGAGAAAAGGAAAACATTTCTTTTGCTGTGTTTGGCATTTCTTGGGCCAGGCCATGTTTTCATTTAGGGATGGACATTTTTTCTTCATGAAAGTAAGATCACAGAAAACAGAAGCTCCAAAACATGAATTCTGAAGTRGGATGAGAAAGTCTTTATTATGGTAACTTATTTATTTTGCTGTTGTTAAATACCACTGTGCTGTGTAGAAGACAGTGCAGGAGAATGACCTTGCTGTTATCTGCCAAAGCAGTTTGCTTTCAGATCCAAATTGCAGAGAACTGAACTAATCTCTATTACAGAAACTATCATGAAAACACTGTTTTGGTGGGGTTTTTTTGTTTTTTTGTTTTTTTTTTTTGCAATAGCATGTGACAAAGTAATATGACATGGTGGTAACTGTTCATGAACAAGAGGCAAGACCCTTCTGATTACCCTCCTTTAGCTGTAAGCTAAAGGAAGAAATCTTACAAGACTCAGGCAAAGCTGAAGGCAATACATGACTGAAAACAGCTTGTTCAAAGACCCTGCAGTGGATGCAGATGCTTTTTCACTGGTCTAATACTAAAAAACCTTCTTTTCTTACTCATCATTTAAACTTAGTATTGGTTTTATTTCAGCAAACACTGCTTAGGACCTTCTGTCTTAGGTTTCATAAGTTAGGGACACTACCTAGAACCTGATGGAGCTCAATTACATCTGAAAGGTGAGTTTAAAAACAGAGGGCATRAAGATGTGGGTGATTGAAACTGAAACCAAACAGCCTATAAGACAGAGATGAGCTGGGCTCTTTGCCTGACTCTCTCCTTTGGCCCATAAGGGAGGAGGGTCTAGCACAACTGGCAGGGCACTTGTGGCCCAAATCTAGTTCTGGGTGCTAAATCAGACACCTCCAGATACTTTGCATCTGGCCTACTTTCTGGCAGCTCTACAAAACCCAGTTCTTTCCCTTGTTTGTCACATGGCAAGTTTCTTTAYGTGAGTTCAGTTCCAATTTAAACAGGAACAAGTTTCAATGTTCAGACTCTTACATTGTCAAACTCTCAGGGACAGATGAATGAGCCAAAAAATGATCAAAAAAAGGGTAGGATATTGAAAACAGCATGAGATCCAGACTATTTTGTAAGTGATCTCRTGTGGTTCAGTATATCACATACATGTTCCTATGCTGAAAGGAAATTTCTACTTTAAAGGAAATTTTGCAGAAATGCTTTGTTCAGGACATGGATGTGATAAAACTACTCTATTTTAACACTCTCATCTAACTCAGTAGAACTGCTTTTCATTGCAAACCATTTCTTTAAAATGGAAAGTTATTTTTCTCTTGTATTTGCAGTACAGAAGAGCAGTTCTGTGGCTTTCCTGAACTATATGAATGAATTTAATAAATTCTGAGTCTGATGAAGTTTGAAGGTAATATGTGAAGAAGCAGCATACTGAATAGAAATTCATCCTTGCTATGAATGATTCATGAAGATTCTCTTCTAGAGTAAAAATATGAAGCTACTTTAAAGCCTTCACTTAACACTAGAGTAAATTTAAACATTTTAAAGGTATTTTTCATATTTTCTTCCATTATTAGTAGTCAAGCTATTCATTYTCCCCCTCATAAAAAGTTATTACATGTCATTATGGATAAAGCTGTGTTCTCAGAGAAAGTATAATCCAAACCTAAAGAAAATCAGTTCTTTCCAGCAGAAAATGGATAGCAACAGAAAACCACACTTAGATATGGTTCATCAGTGAAATAATTTTCAGCAAATTTTTTCCTGCCAGATAACATAAAACTCACACCCAGAAAAAAGCTGATACAAGATCCAAAGACTCTCAATTCCTGTATTTTTTTACATAATATCCAAAAACATTTTAAGACAATCTCAG
>CADDXX010000218.1:148190-165533 GCA_902810485.1 Alauda arvensis
ATAACTATCATACATTCCATGTGATGTCCAGAAAATATTCACCCATTTACATTTAGACTTTCTGACAGGAACTACGAAAAGACATCTATCTGGAACAATATATTTTAGGTAGTATTAGTTTCATTTGATGCAATACCAAAACAAACTGCAAAACTTTTCCTTAAACCTCATCATCCAAAAATTAAAGGGAAAACACACCTTAAGGATTTTTGGGGGAGGAGGCATGTTGACATTGTTATTAGTGCTGAATGGGAAAAAAAATGCTAGAATGTCCTGATTCAACATGTGGAAACTGAGTCTTTTAGAACTACTGCAGAAAACAGCTGGATTTATACTCAAAGGRAAAAAGAAAAGGTGATTTACTGTATCTTTGTTTTGGAGGGTTTAGAGGAATTCAATGGGCAAGCTTTGTGATTCTATAAGGAGAAGGAGTCTGACCAATTCTGAATTAAACCCAACAAAAATGGGGGCTGTACATCTTAGTAAGACAGCCATTGTACAAAAATATGTGTGAGACTGGTTTCCTTTGATGTACCTCCAATTTCAGCAATCCAAATTTTTTATTATTGTTATTTCAAAAATCCCTGCACASTGATTTCAGGAAAAGCAGAACAGGCATGGCAGAAAACAGGTAAGTTTGAATACTTTGCCTTTTTAAATCTTGTCCGTGTTGTGTCAGCACCTCCTCACTGTACTGCTACACAGATTTGTATTTTCTGGAACTGCTGGAGCTCCTTKGCATAATCCAAGCAAGACAGAAGGGATTCTGTTGACCCTCAAATATGCCAGTAGTGGACWAAGTCTGGAGATTGGATGTTCAGATATGCAAATGTGTTCTGCGGAACTGAGCCTTGCACTGGTTTGGAGCACAAATATTGTATGAAGAGTGCTTGTCTGACTGCTRTTTGCCACTGAGCCAAAAAAAACTATCAGAAAATTACAAAACTGATGGACATGCTCCTATTTTTTTACATATAAAAGGAAAGCTGCCTTACCCAGCCACATCTGTTTCTTTGATTTAACTCCATGCTCATTCCTATCAGCAATGGCTGAGTGGTTTGGCAAGTGCATTGCAGCCCACTTCACTGAAGRGAAGGGTTTCCTAGTGAAATAAACCCCTTTATGAGACTTTGATATGAACATATTTAGTAAATTACTTTAAAAATCTCTCCTCCCCCTCAGTGGCTGCACCCTGTGATGGAGCACAAATTTACATCAAAGAACCRGGCTTTCACAAATTCATTGAAGAGGAGACATCTCTCTGCAGTCGCCCTAGATGCACTCACAGCAGGACTGTGATTATTCATAAGGTGCTTGCAGAGGAGTAGCAGATATATCCTGCTGATTTGTAATGTAATTCCAGTGCAAGAGGAAAGGCTGCAATGTAACCCAACTCATTAATCTCTAAACTRTGAAGCCTCACAAGTTACAAGAGAATTAAAGATTCTGGAGAGGCAGAGAGTTTCAAAACAAGAGACTATTAACTTGAAGCAGAAAACCATAGCTTAAAGTAGAATAATTGTACAAGGGGTGCAGTTATGGGGTTTGAGGCAAGATTAAACAGATCATAAGAGCAATTTATAAACTTTGCATTAATCTAGTTCTCATGACCTGAGTATGTTAGTCCATTAGCTAATGGCTAAAGGTATGCAGCACCTTTCACAACATTTTGATGCTAAATTGAYTGTCACCAGAAAATATCTAACATGCAAATTGCTGTCTTCATATGAAGTTTTAACAACACACACTATTTCAACACAGGCTTCATTTCCAAGAATAGATTTACAGCATCAAGCACAGGGCAGTGGGAGGATTAAAACAAAAGTGACTGTGATCAGTCTCTCAGCAAATGCTCAGCCCAACCCTCTCTCCATGAGCTGTCTGTCAGGCCCCACTGCACTGTGCTCAGCCACCAGAACTGCACTGGCCTGTGAGAAAATAAAGTATACAAAGACAGGGCAGGCAAGTATCATCAATTCACACTGATACAGGTTATCAAGAGTACCACCCCCACTGTGCACAATTACTGAACACCAGGGGGAATTCAAATTTGGAAGCAGAAACAGGGAATCCCACAAACATACCTATAAATATGATATGGGTTAGGGAACTGGTTTAAACACACTTGAGTGTCCCCTAGTCAGAAATCAAAAACAAATGGCTAATAGCAGGCCCCTGAGCTTGAGGAATTTAAGTCTTGTGAAGCACTGCACTCTTCAAAATGGGATTTAAGCAGAACTTGAATTACATGTAGGCCTTGAGCAAGAGTTCTGTGTAAGTAAAACTTCTTGTGTTCCTCAAAAGCTAACACCAATACCCAAAAGCCAACACCTGTGGAACAATCTGTGGCAAATGAAAACTTCATTGGATAGATAAATAGCTAGCTAGGTGGACAGACARAAGGGAAGAGCCAACAAAACACTGGAGCTGATAACATCAAGACTTGGGCTTGAAACATTCTTTCCTGGTATTCATATCCACTCCTTAGTCATCCTTTCCTTTTATTYCCTGAATATATTCTTCTATCCCCTTCTTATCTACAGGCACTCACTGCAGCCAAAACATAGGGCACTGGACCTTCAGTATTACACAGCCCTTCAAATTTCCTTCTTTTTTTTCTTTTTTTTGAATCCATGGTGTTCTGTCTTCCCCTCTGTTCTGCCAGTGAGGATCTAACCCTGGCATCCTTCTGCTCTTTTGTCTTGAGTCCAGATTTTTTTCTTTAGAAAGTGCTTTACCCCACTGGCGAATCATCCTCTTTGCCTGCCTTGCAGTTCATTTAAAACACCCTTCCTTTTATTCAAATGCTTTCTTTGCCTTCAAATTACTCTTTAAACCCAGGATTGTTGCCTTTTTCCAGCTCCTCACTGTTGATAATCTGCAGTATACTTACAGTATAACTTTCTGACAGTAGATTTGCTTATCTGTGTAATTTATAGGCAGCATGAGGATATACACAGCTGGACAAATAAATTATGTAGAAAAATAGGTCCAATGGAAAGTCTTACCTTTTTTCTGTTTTTGTAAACCAAGGGGTACTTTGAGTCTTCAGTATGCTGCTATTCTCTACTTTCTCTGTTATCCAAGGACCCGACTGAAAATGAAGAAAGTTGAGATAAGCTTTAAAAAAGGAAAAATTTTACTTTTAATATATTATTTCATCAGGTCATTGTTGGAACTAGCATCCTGTTTCAAGCAACTTCATCTTCATAGTCTAACAAMTAACTCTGCAAATCCTCTAATTTTTCAAGCTAATATTAGAAACATATTTTTCCAAGTACCCACCCACTGATACTCTCCTCCTTGGCACTTTTCTCCCCTAATATAAAAAAAATATTGACAGCCAGAACTAGGTCTCTGTGGTTGTCAAGGGATTTGGAAAGCTCTCAGTGAGGATGTTYTGAAAATCTTATTTTCATTAATTAATTGATGCTAGAAACTTCTTCTAGGATGCTGTGCCATTCAAAATTGCAGACTCTAGTTTTCTTGAACATAGCAGGAATCAAAAAGGAGAAGGTAATCACTATTTATAGTCACTGGTCTCCCTCCAACTTGCACGTTGTTCTGATTGTTTTCTTTCTGTCTCACACAGACACCAGGTTTTCTGGTTGCTTCCAAATYTCTTTCTATTTCTTGCCTGCCTCTGTTGTTAACACATGCACACACTATTTTTAATTTCCTGACAAARGAGATATTTAGGTTAAATATTAGGCAGAAATTCTTTGTTGTGAGAGTGGTGAGGCACTGGAACAGGTTGCTCAGAGAAGCTGTGGATGCCCCATCCCTGGCAGTGTTCAAGGCTAGATTGGACAGGGCTTTGAGCAACCTGGGCTAGTAAAAGGTGTCTCTGTCCATGGCAGGGGTGTTGGAACCAGATGATCTTTAAGGTCCCTTCCAATCCAATCCAATCCATTTTATAATTCCATGATTCTGTGACTCTCCAGCTGTGCTCCTTGTTGCCCTGTGCTCATTTTTACCTTTGCCCAGGGACATGGCTGATGCCTGAGTGAGCAGAGCAGCTCACCAGGCAGAAGTGTGTATTTCAGAGCTGGCAATGACTCATGTGTGAAGCTGGCTGACACCCATGCTRTCTGTATGTATGCAGCCATGGGTCGTTACACAGCAATAAGCCACAACATCTTGTTCAAAACCTGTCTCATTTTATCTGGATTCCCCCTGACTTTGCTGGCACTGATCCAYTCCTGGTGTTTACTGACCTTTTAGAGGGCCACTCTTGGCTGTAGGAATAAAAATAGTTTCCTGTGGAGGTTGTGCACAGACATAGAAGTTGTAGGGTGTGTGCTTGGCCCCATGCACAGCAGCCTCAGACCCAGCTGCAGGCCTTGGGCCAGGACCAGAAAGATCATCCAGCACTTTTCCTGCTGGAGCTGTTGCCTTTTTTTGAATGATCAGCCCACCCCRAACACCTAGGTGCTGATAATACACCTTCTGGTCCCACATGGCAATGTGCAATATTCTGCTCAGCCTTCAAGGGATGGTGCTTCCAAGCTGTGCCTGTGCCATGAGGCAGAGGCAATCCTACAGTATTCCCTGCAGTCCTGTCCCAAAAACTACTGCTGGGAGTGTCCATAGCACCACAGTGCCCTCCCATCTCCCATCCCTGGGGATGCAGTGGGGCACACCAGAGGAAGCTGCTCATGGTGCTTGAGAACTAGACCAAGCTCAGATTGCCTGAGTAGATGCAAAAAGTGCCCCTGTGCACACACACAGCCTCTGAGAATCACCCAGGGGCCTTTGAAGACACATTGGTGGCTGCAATMAAGGCAAGCTAAAACACATTTGCTGAGCCACTGTTACAGTGGCTGTTACAGCTGGGTAGAATAATTTTGAGGCCAAGTAGCCAAAATCCCATAGGAAGGGATAATGTGGTCTTCCAAATCCCAAAATTTGGAGGTTTTCATCCCTCAGGTTAGGAAAGTTTTGTTKTGCTGACAGAGGAGAAGACTTTAGCTTCACTGGGCATCTTGCTCAAGTTGGCTCAGGTAAAAAGTTGAGGGAYSTCAASTCAGTCAATATATTTGCACCATTGTTATTTTTCTTTTAATGTGATTGTAGCATGCTGTTTATGTACTCCAGCTTTCAAAGAAAGTAATTTTCGAGTATTAGCAAGATTTCTACTGGACATGGCAGGCCTGAATATCACAGTGTTTGCCAGCAGTTCTCTGCAGAGGCACAGGGACACTTCTGAGGCACTGGCCAGGACACACRCAGAGCTGGGTTTAACTAAAACAAAACAAAGTGAGCCCTGTGCTTCTATGTAAGAACACAACTATTACCTTGGTAGTTTATGATGGTCAGTCTATCTCAGAGAATGAGTTGCAGTGCCTGGGTCACATTTTCTAGTTTGTGCTGAAAAGCCAGGCTAACAGGAGATTAACAGGAAGGTAGTTCCAGGATGGATTATCCCTGTGTGTGATGGTAAAGAAATCTCAGTGCTAGCGACACGTACTGACACCACGTTTGGAAGTCTGCCTCTGGCAATGTACTCCCAGGGTTAGCACTGTTGTATCCTTCCAGGCCTGAAAAAACTTGCATGGGATTTTATCCCAGACATCAAATGCCTTTTCTGACCTGCCTGAGTCCTTGCATTCTCAGCAAAACTTCATAAACTGTCTTAGTTTCAGAAGCTGGTTTTCCCTTCTGAAAATCCATGYCAGCTTCAAGGGATACTTCAACTCTATTTCTGTAAGGTTTGGCTGGTTCATAGYACCCCCACTCCATGCCACTTCTCTGGAGCATTGACCTGACAGCGTCTGACAGATGAGCAGACAGCAAGAATAAACATAGATAAATTTAATTGTTTGAGACATTTAAGACATGTATGGTATTTAATTTGTTCATGCCATGGAACATGACAAAATAAATTYAGTAGCAGAAGAAAATACTACCTATTGTTGTTATAGGGTGAATCTTTTTGTGTTTAATCAAAGCCCTTCCAGATAGATAYATGAGTAGAAGAGAATATCCATTTTAGCTACACACTTAATTCTCTGTACTCAGTATACCAGTAAATTGGATTCSTTTCTTCAAATTCTTCTAACACTTTTATCAAAGCAACAGTTTTTGTAGATTTTTATCCTCTTTTAAAGAACACTGCRCTTGCTTTTGGCACACTGCTGATGCTTAATGTTTTTTTCTCTTCAGGGATAAAAAATGTGTTCGTGCTTCTGCAATGATTAGGATAAAGTCAAAATACAAGAACCTAGCACTTGTATTCCTTTGTCAGTTAAATACTGCACTACAAAAAGGARACAGTAAATTATAGAAAGAAACCAACATTGTGATTGCAGAATTCTGGTGTTTATTCCTACATCAAGACACCTATAAACACTAACTGAAATTCCTCTTTCTTGATTCAAAGGGGAGTTTTGCATGTTTGGWGATCAAATACTGTAAAGGAAGTTACATACAGCTGGTTATGAGCAAGCCTCAGGATGCATGAGCTGCAGCAGAAAGAGGAACTGGCTGATGAGTAAACTGTTTTCACTGTAATGGTGCTGTATGGGGTGAATTAAGCAATGTTTCTCCATCTCTCCCTCTGTGAAAGAATGAAAATGTTTCTTAATATTTGTGCACTGGATTATGCAGAGATATGTTCACTTGTGTCCCACYAGACAGTATTTTTTCAGAGGCAGTCAAATTTTGGCTGCTACGATGCCTGAAGTCTGGAGGAACTAAATTTCTTTCTCCARTCTTAGTGGAGGAACTTTATTTTTGCTCCCTGAGTAGCAGCACAGAAAGTGTTAACCATGACTGCGTTCCTTTCCCCCAAGGACAGGTTATTATGCCCTATTCATCTGCTGGACTTGACTGGGAAATTTAAATYACAAGATCTCTACATACTCAGAGAAAAGTTAACCAAGCTCTAAGAGACATGAATAGGATGATAAACAGCCCCCTTTTTAACAGTGACACAATTCCTGAAGAGTCAAACACCTTTGCTGTTCTAATTCCTCTTACAGCAACCTATATAAGTAAATAGAAWTAATAGATGGACACTTGTCARYAGACAGTGCCACCCAGCTAATCAGRGGTAYTSTGTTGAGATTCAGATTTTTATGCTCGCCACAAAATCACCACTCAGAGTTAAGTAAAACATTGTGTTCTTCTAGTTCAGTATCGAATATAACATGGTGATGCAGGAAGATAGAATAGTTTGATAATATTCTTCAGCATGTTTCAAAGGAATTATAGTCATAGGCTTTTCTCACTGACTGTAGTGGTAGCTGTCCCATCCTTTCATTTCCACATTGTCTGCTGTATGCAAACTGTGCTGTCTGACAGCTCTTTCCCTCAAACCTTGATATGCACCATGAAGGGGAGGAAACAGTATCACAGAAGTATTTTTAACCTGGGCTCATAGAGTTTATTTAATTGCATTTTGAACTGAACAASAACATTTTCAAGAGCATCTCAACAGTCTGTGTAGAGAACATTACCARTGCCAAGCAGTTTCAGGCAAGGCTTCTGTCTGCAGCGCACATATTCCCCCACATTCAGGCCCAAAAACTATGCCTTGGCATTTCATTGGGTGAGTAAAATGAAAATATCTGCAGAAATTCTAGCAGGTCGTCTGAATGCTGGGGGGGAAACAGTTCTGTCCCTTAGGAGGACTATAAATGTATCCCAGGATCTTTCTATGTTAATCTTTTTTGAAAGAAACTGTTCAAAGGGCACACAGTGACTCTGTGGGGATTATAGCTTACTGGGAGATGGTTACACTAAAAGTGGCTGGTGTCTCTTCTGCACAGTGAATTTCTAATTCTAATTCTTTGTGGATAGACCTCCACATAAACTGCAAACCAGTCTGAACCCATTGCCTGCCACAGAGATACTCTGTCCTGGCTAAGAAATTTTACTCATCACCACACAGGTTTCCAAAAATCATGGAAAATTATTTCTACAGATTAGAAAAGTCTAAGTTTTGAAGAACCTGTGCATGGAAAAGGTCCAGCCATTTACCATACTGGGAGACATTTAAACAAGTTGGCCATGATACCTGCTGTGCTTGCTTCCCCAGAAGTACCTACACCCAGCAAATAAATGGCAGAATTTCCTAGATAATATGCCAGTGTAAGCTTGAGGAGATGGCAGGACCTCTGCAGAACACAATGCTGCTTTCTCTCAGAACTCTAGCATGGCACAGGCAGGATGCTAAGGATAATATCAGAAGAAAAGACAAAATAAAATTTTAGAAATCCAGGGGAAAGCGAAGGAAAATACTGAGCAGAACAAAGAAAACTGCAATGGCAGATCAGCTCTACCAAGATCCTGCCTTCAGACCACACCCAGCACAACTGCAACAAGGAAACCAAGATACCATAGAAACAGGAAGGGATCTGCCTCCCCAGAAACAAGGAGAGGAGAAACAAGTTCCTGGGAAGCTGGGGAACCATCAAGGAAAATATCTTGAAGCAGAGACTTGCTTTGATCGTGATGATAAGTCAGCTTTGCCAAAATGGATGAGCCATTTGGAGCCATTCCCTCCTGTTTAAGAATTTGTCCTTGAAGTGATGAGCATGTGTGAAAACCCCCATACTCACTGAGAAAGGGAAGGCAGATGACATCAGGCTTGAATTCAGATAAGAAAAATGTGCACAAAAGAGCAGAAAAGCACTCCAAAAGAACCTCATATTGCAGCATAGGAAAGTCTGGTGTTCCTTTTCTGCCCTCCTCCAGATGGGATTTTAGACTCCGAATGGTAAACACCATGTTTTGTTAGAGATCATGTGGCTCTCTGGGCATCACTGTCTTGCAGGAAGGCTGAAGCCAGTTCAAGATTGGTGCTCCACAGAGCTTCATGTGGCAGCAGCAGCTGCCCTTGTGCTCAGCTGCTGCTCTGGCTCCACCATACAGACCATGGCAGTCATTTCCTGGGYATTCATGGGAGCTGCAGAAAATCAAGATTGTTGGTGTTGTGTTGTACAGAGAAGAAAGCAAGAACTCCAAAGCACATAAAGAGTTGGAGATTCATCAAAAATTTGCCATCAGACATAATTGCTTGSATTTTAGTTTCTCTGCTAGGAAGTGTGAGTTGCAAAGCCTGCACTCTGCAAGGCCATCTTTACCTAAAAAGGAATTTGCAAAATTAACATCAAAACAGGTACAAACCATGTAATTTACCATGTTAGCCCCTGACATTTTCCAGCATCTGATGTATGCTATTTTTAGTGAGACAAAAATACCTAAAATTGTATTTAAAGTTTCACACAGCCTTTTTAAAACTTATTTCAGTCATTTTAAACACACTATTAAAATAATTTTCCATGCAAGACCATCATATTTTRGTCTAATATCAATTTTTTTCACCTTTTTTGGTCTAATATCATTGCTATATATGATACCTATAACAGGGGATTTTTGTTTTGTCTTCATAGAATTCACAGTTTTCTTCTGATGGACTTTAAAAAAATAATCCAGTGCTGATTTTGCAGCCWATTTTGGATGGTTTGATGCTTCCARKTATTAAATACATGAACTTTAATGGCAGCACTGCATGCTTTCTAGCTAGGAAGAGAGTAGAAGACAAAATGCTGAKATTACAGCCTGTATGCATCCAAATCTCCCCACTCCCAGGGAAGTAAAATGACCCATACAGTCACCTCCTTGTCATAATTTTAATTTCCAAAAGTCAGTGTGGTAAAGCTCTCAGAGTGAATACAGTGTAATATTCCAAATGTTGCAGTACTATTAAATACAGAGAGTGCTCTTTGGTGATATGCTGAATGTGTTCAGCATCTCAAACAATTTATCTAAAGCTTGAACTCACACGACTACCAAAAATATGGGTCAGCAAGGAGACACAGCAGGAGGAAAAGGTTTGAGAAGGTCTGAGCATGCCCTCCATGCCTCCACAGATGCTGCACCACAGCCAGCTCCAAGGATGGCTGACTGCTGCTTTAGGCCCACAGGTTTTCTGTAAAACCCAGCTGCACAAAAAAAAGCTTTGGCTGCTTATTTAACAGAATGGGGTTTTGGGGTTTTTTTTGGTTGGTTTTTTTTTTTGGTTTTTTTGGTTTGTTTTTTTTTTTTTTTTTAGTGATGGGTCTTTCAATTGGTTTGCATTTCAGTATTTAGATATCACAGATATCTAAACAGGAAATCTGCCATAAAAATAAGAATCTGAAGCAGGCCTGATTGCTCCCTGTTGAAAGTTATAGAAATGTGGGTTGAAACTCATGTAACTAAAGAAAAGAGACTCTTGAGTTGGGCTTTGGCTTTTTAATTTTATTTTTTCTTGTTTTTTTAATGTCCATATAATTTAAGATATATGCAGAGTTTTAAAAATACATGTCTATCTAATCCTAAAATCATTAATATCTGGTAAAACTGATCTGTCCTTACCTATAAAGTTATGTTTTCATCATCTATGAAGTCTGGCTGTCAAACAAGTGAAGCATGGGCATAAGCAAAGATCATAATGAAATCTTGAAGTTCTGCAAAGTAAGGGTGAATTAGTGAAGTTCTGTGGATTATTTCACTTTGCACAGCAAAGAAAATCTGGATTATTTTGCATATACTGTGTTAAAAACACATTTTTCAGAACACCAGAACATGGTGCAAGTAGATAGCCAGGCTTTTATAAAAAAACACATCTAAAGCAAAACCTCAAACTTAGCCCCTACAGACTCCACTATGGTGGCCTACTGCATAGATTTACATTGGCAATGCCACAGAAGGCAGACATGCTGGAATAATTTATTTCTGAGTCAAATTTTTCYCTGTGGATTTTGTAATTTGATTAACATTTTTTCGTTATCTTTTTACAGGCTCTTTGAAGGTGGTGTAAATTACATCCAGCTCTGATTAATGGTGAGATTCATGCTAGAAAATAAAATCTTCACTCTAGCTGGAATGTAAATGCAGCCTTTCAAACTAGCACAGAGTTTTTAATAGAAACAGAATTAATTAGTTCAACCTGGAATCTTATATATGCACACAAAAAATCGGATACCTAAATGATCTCAGTTTGTCTCTTCCACAGTTTTTGATAAAATACAAAAGTTAAATCATTTTATGGTGGTGCCAAGATAATGCTCATTTCTAAAAGTTACTTATAAAGTAGACAGTGTCAGTACAGTGCAATCCAAGGGACAGGCAGCCAGGTAAAGACAGTTTTCAGATCTCTAAATGGAAATCAGATGCCCATCCATCTCTGCCTGAATGCTCAACAGTTCCTTGAACCTTTACTATTGTAAAGGAAAACTCATTCACTCCCTTCTTTGAGGTAGATGACTCCCCTTAGAGTCACAGCAGTTACAGTGGAGCTTGCAAGCCTGAAAATTCAATTATTAATATGATTGTTTGGGGTGGCACAGGGAGAGGAGTGGGGATTGCACCTGGAGGTTGAGTCACAATCTACAGAGCTGTTATGCTAAGGAGCAGAAATGTTCTTTGGCCATCCTAGAGCTGCACTAAGTGCTGGCTGTGCACACATTTGCACTCAGCAAGASCAGGGTATGAGGCCAAGCACAGGATGGATTATTCCTTTGCCTTACACCTCACTGCTTCCATGCACTGCACAAGCCCTTCCCTCCAGTGCACACAGGAGGGTGGTGTGGAGCCAGGCACACCTGAAGGGAAAGTGGRTGGCAGACCAGGGATGCTGCACCCTCCCATCCATGGAGCTGATGCAGTAATGGTCGGAGGAATGTTTCCCAGGACACGAGCATCTTCTTACACACCAAAGATCAAGTTTATTTTGCTGTATAGAAAACAGAAATTTAGTATTGAGTCTCAAAAAAACTGTTGTTGTAATGGGCCAGATAAATTTCTGGCACAAACACACGAATTTGTCACTGATTTTGATGATTTATGACAATTTTTGACAACCCAATTTATCCTCAGTGTAGTTCCACTGATTTTGCTGCAATTACATCAGGTCTTGATTTAGCGTGATTTTTCTATCAAAGGGAGGAATAGAATTAAAAGAGCACATGCCTTGGTTTTAGGCATTTKATTTCTACCTTCCTCTTTTACACAAACTGCATTTCTTTCACCTACGTATGCCCCAGCCCTCTGTTTTCTGTTATTGCAATAGCCTCGGGGTGTTTTTTTTTTCCTTTACCTACCATTTGCCTTTGGGTTTATTGACAAATTGTCACCTGTGATGTGTTTGCTGTCTTACAAGATTACAGATGACTGCTGTCTTGCACAGCTTCTCTTCTCCCTACAGCCCTTGCATACCGAGTGGGTTGTTTTCTCAACAGTGACACCACCAAGGAATTTATATTAAGCGTTCTTAGGCATTCCTCAGTGCAGAACCTTTCTTCTTTTAATGACTTCACAGGTAATGTCCTGAATAAGTGCAGGGCAAAGACCTTAATGTAAATTGTGAATTTCAAAATATGTTTTCTTCATACATGCAGTTCTCATTGATGGTAAAATTTCATTTTTTGGTGATCTGCAAAATTAATAATTAGATTGAAGAGCAGTAATCAAAATGACTGCCATGTGCAAGGACACAAATATCTGTTCTCTCTGCTAGCCAGATTCTTGAAATCCACATTGTTCCAAATCCAAYGGCTTGATGTGTTTTATCACCTCTTCTTAATTCTTGTTCTGGGCATCCACTGGCACAAGTGTTTGATAAACACTGATATTCTATTTCACAGCARTGGCACTGCTAGAGGTATCCCTGGGAAGCTCTTGTTTTTTTCAGGTTGGGCATAGAGCCATTGAAGTACCCAAAGCTACCAAAAATGTTGGCATGCTGTGTAGCCGGGCTGATGGAGAAAGACAAACAAGAGAGGACACCTGAAAACACTTTAAAAGATTTTCTGACACTCCCCCTTCAAGCTCATCAGAGCAATACCAGAACCTCTTAGAACATGATTACATATCAAGGCATCTCCTTGATATGTAATAAGAAATAAGGTTTCAGCAGACCATACAGACCATACAGCAAAGCTCACAGAATCACGTGAGAAMGTGAGAGCTACAAGCAAGCTCTGAGGCACACAGAAGTCATCAGAAAAGTGTGAATTCAACCTGCAGCCATACCTTCCCCATGGGGCTTGTCTGTCCCCCAACACTTGGGTGTGTGGGCCCTGAGGGCAGTGTACTACAGCACATACAAGAAATTAGAGCAAGACAGAAAACTACAGGCAGTGCAGAGGGGTAGGTGTGCATGCACACGTACCTGTGTTCTGCTGTTTGCCTTCTCTGTGTATTCATACTTAATTTCTGCCTCAAAGGCCCTATTGCAGTAATTACCTGGGGTGTGACAATATTTTGATGTGTACATAGACAAACAATCCCATTCAGTAAACATAATGAATCATCTGAAATCTTCCTCAAAGCCACATGATGAGACCTTGAGCAAAGCATGGTGAGGATTTGTATCACCTTCTCTGACAGGAGACCATCAAAGGGGTGCACCATCTGTTTCTCTGGATCTGCTTACTCACTGGAGGATTTTCAGACCTTTCTAATTATACTTGCGTTTAGCAACCTTCTGCTGAGCTACTATTCAAAAAAAAATCACAACAAATAAATAAACAAACTCAGGGCTGCTAATTCAGGCTGCCAGTGGGCTCATTCTGAGAACATCTGCCCTTTCCCTAGCACCAAGAGCACAGATTGCCTGCAGTAGTCCTTCAACATAGAGTAGTCTTCCTGCATTTGGCTTGTATGTTCTTGGCCCCGCAGAAAAAGCCTTAGAGACTTCTTTCTGATTTCTTTTTCTTTTCTTTTTCTCTTCTTTATTGGACTTTGCATAGACCTGGAAAAATATCTGCAATATCTTTTATAAACATCGTCATTTATTAATGTACTGCAAGTCTGAAACAGCCCAGTTGTTTGGGTGCTTGGTAACGTCTGAGGTTAGCTCATTTATAAAGAGGAGCAATACTGGAAAGTGTTTCTCTTCAGAGAATCATGCTGATGAAAAGTGCTTAGAGCTCATCCAAAATTCTGTCTCACACCGGATCTTTAATATAGTTTCTTTTGGATGAACTTAAACCATGTGTGGTTTTGTTTTGTTTTTTTTTTCCTAATAACCACCAGTATATTTATATGCATTATTTTAATGCAGGGATTTTATTTTGATGTTATGTGAGAGATGTGGAAACCGCACCTGGGAAATYTGGCTGGCATTTCAGTAGAAATAGTACAATAGTGTGACAGCTTAACCAAGTGCTGGTGCTGGWATTGAACTTGCTTTTCTCTTCATCCAGTAATTTAAAATGTAATTTGAAATATGYATGAGACAGCAAGACAGTGACTCATTAAAAGACGCATCATAAGTGAAATGCTGTGGAAATGAGAAGTATGTTCACGGGTTGTGCAGGATCAAACACAGCAGAGGCAGGAAGGGGAGGCCACGCCACAGAACCATCACCTTTCTCTCTTCTCAGTGTGTGCATATGGCGAGGATTAGGATCGTCATGTAATATTCAGGAGAGCTGCATGGGAAATACATTTCCCATAGCAACAGCTGGTTTAGACGTTAAGGAAAGATTAAAGAGAACCTATTTCGTCTATCTGTTATTTTAAATGAATGGTTGTCTGCCAGATCAGCAGGTCGAAACAGGAGCTTCTGGAAGACAAACATCYCTACAAAAATTGTACTCTTTCTGTAGATTTGGTTTTCTTATCTGATAATGGGAAATCATGTGCCATACTCCAGGCCTTTGTGTAATTCCTAATTCAACATTTCAATCCTACATGGCTGGCCAAAAAGGCTCTTAGGTAAGTAAAAAGGAATGTAAAAATGGTAATACATTCAAGATGTTAAACTTTGATTTGTACCTAATTCCATTAATACGTGCACTGCAAATTAAAATGTAACATCAGACTTTCCAGTTTTGTTGGCTTTTAAAAATTCAGTAAAAGACAAGACTGTAATATAGAGATATTATAATCCAGTTATGCTCTTATCTCTAGCTCTGTTAAAAGAAAACTTAGAAGCAGGTTATAATTTCTATAAACAAGACATTATCAGAGATAGAATTCAAATTTTGTCAGGCATTAAAAACCAAAGAGGCAAGATTTGACTTTGATTCTCGTACAAAGAGATTAGGCTCAAATCCTCCAAGAGTTACATACTCAAGTCCTGTCAAGACACAGGATTTATTTAATCTAACCAAAGAATCCTAAATTAGGAATCAGTCAATACAGACTCCCTCTAAAAATGGTCAAAGAAAAATGAGGAATGTCAGTAATAGACATTAATAACAGACTCAGGTTCCCTAAAAGCCAAATAGCCCTCTGRAGGAGGCTGCCTCTTGCTTTTTGCAGGAGGTGATGCTCCAACTGAAAGCTGATGATGGCAAAATGTAATCAGCTCTGGAAGTATAGGGGTTCATAGTGGTTCAGTAGTTCAGTGCTTCTTCACAGGTGACAAGATGGACCTCTGTTGTATGGGATGTGCCAGGTGCCACCAATAAACAAGGGGAGGAACAGAGGGAACCTGAATAAATCCATTTATGGCAATGGACTATGTACTCATGAATTTTTTACATAGGAATGTCCTGATGGCATTTGCAAATTTATTAACTGATTTATTTTACTTACGTTAATCATATCATGTACTGCAGGCACCATGGAAGAAGCACTTGTTTTTGAAGTAACTTAAATAAAGAGCAGATGGTGGCTTGATGAGAAGGGCCTGGATTTGTGCTCGTTTACAAGTTCACAGTCACAACCTATTTGTGATATTCTAAATAAGAATGTATCATATATGAGTCAATATTCACAAAAATCTTTATGGAAAAGATTACATTTGATAGTTGACAGTCAATGCATTGATTAATTTTTGATAGAAGGAACCTAAATGTCCGGGCTTCTTTGGCCATTCTGATATATCTGATTTACATCCCTTGGAAAAAAGCAGTCATGAGGCCACACCAATACAGCTTGAAGTTCTTGATTGAAGGTCTCTTACCTTTGGTTATGTTGGTGCAGATTGTAGTCACTGATCTCCTTGGAGCACCAAGGAAATGRCATAGTTTCCATCAGGTTCACACTGTCCAAGAAAAACCATCTGGCATGGCACCTCTTGGGTTTAATGTGCAACATCTTCCCAAAAGCTGAGCTCAGAACCAGAGGTAGTGCCAGCCTGAAACACACAGGAAACACAGAGAATTAAAGTCCCTTTGAAAGCTCCTCTGCTRCAGCACATCTTCATGGGCAGGGCAGAACTTCATGTCTGATTGGGGTTTAGTGGTGCAGTGTTAAGCCATGTGTTTGCACCAGTCCAGGGAGGGCCCTTAAAAATGCCCCACAAAAGCAGCTGAGTTCCTCAGTCAGAGAAAGAACCTGTTCAGTTTGTCCCTCAAGTTTGCAAAATCTTTCCCATCTCAGGAGAAAGGCTCGTTACAGAGAGGGTTTTCCCTTCTCTCACTGAGCACTTTCAGTAGTTTCAGTGTGAGGTCTCCCTCTGGATCTCATTTGTTGCTCAGAAGGTGTACCTTTCTTGCAGCTGAAATGGCCATTGTTAGGAACAAAAACATCTATGTGTGTGGGAAAGGAATTAACACAAATAGTCACAACTGCAAAAGGACACTGCTTTGCTTTCCAAATTACCGTGACCCCAGATGGTAAGACACAACTGTGTTCTGGCAGTCCTTTAAGTGCTAAAATAAAGTCCCTTTGCAAGTATATTTGCCTCTAGAAATAGAAAAGTATCCCCTATATTTATGTTATATTAGTGTTTGGGTTTGGAAGTTTTGCCAAAAGCTTTCCGGAAATAAAAGAAAAATGGCTTTGCATGAATCATCTCTGTTATGGTCTTCCTACATTTACATCATTACCAAAGTATGTCCCAAATTGGTGTATGAATACCAGACTCAAAATACTGGTGGGAAAAGGAGGGGATGAAATTATGTCAGAGTACAACTGGCACTAATATGAAGGCAACATAATGTCATCCTGTTAGTTCACAAAATTTCTGTGGTGATACTGTGAGATGTGTGCCTTTGATACCACTGCAGATGYGGTAATGCTCTATTTTGCATACTATGCCATGCCTCCAATCTGTGGCAATGTAACCTCAAACCATAAAAGCAAAATAAGGCTGAACCCACAACTTTTTAAATACTTATTATATCATGCAGCATTGCAATGGTAATAGTCAGTASAGATCAGATTGAGGGAGCCTCCAAAGAGAAGCTGCTGACACACTAAGATTCTTCTGATGACTTCTTAAAATGAAGACTGATTGAAGAAAGTTGCATTTCTCTTTCAACAGCTATCTCATGGAATAGTTTATGTTGTTTTCATGATATCTATGTTATAAAGAGAAAGATTTATGAACTTTTGCTAGTGGACACATAAATTGTCATCCACAAAATTATGATGAACCTATCAATTCCATTAATT
>CADDXX010000218.1:165566-184259 GCA_902810485.1 Alauda arvensis
CTTATTCACTGTTAAGCATAAGAAGGTTGGGGCAGTCAACCACGGGAACAGAGAGACTTTATGGTCTCCAGCCTTGGTGGTTTTCAGAACCTGTATGGATTAAGGCCTGAACAATCTGGTCTGACCTCACAGATGCTTTAGATTTGAGATAGAAATGGTCTACCCAAAGTCCCTTTGCACTTGAATTATGCTACGATCGCATGGCCCTAATATTTATTATTTACAATTTTATAGCTGAAATAATCTGCACTAGATTCTCATCATTAAGCATTGCTTGTACACCACAGTAGTAACTAAATTGTACAGAAAGCTCTGATTTAGAAACCCTGGACCCCAAGGCAGACTTTAACCTTCTKGGCAGCTGCTGGAAGGAAGATGCAGTGAGACAGACAGTCAAGAGGATTTGTGGAAAAGGACAACTTCTTGGCTCAGATATACAATAGGTAACCAAGGCTGATGCATGATTGGATCTACTACTCACTGATAAGGAAGAGCTGCTTGGAAACATGATAATCAGTTTCAATGTTGGCTGCAGTGACTGTGAAACAATGGACTTTGAGATCCAGAGAGGAGCAAGGAAAGAGATAGTAGAGCATAAGAGAGCAGACCTCAGAGTATTCAAGGAACAGGTAACTGTCATCACTGCATCTCTGAAGGGTCTACCAGGGAAGGTATTTGGGTGTTCCCAGCCAAACCTGTGTGTATATTAACCCATTGAACTTTACATTTTGAGGGCTTCCCCCAACCCTAATGGATCGAAACTGTGACCACCACTTTGACCACTATRTACAAACACAGGTATTTCAGTGTCATTTCACTCTRATCCACCCCAGAGGATGTATTTACAAGAACCTCAGTTACCCTCACCTTCAGGGGTGGGTCATCACAACAGCAAACTGGAGGACCAGTCAATATGCTCAAGGACAGGGCTACCGGCCTGGGGGAGCTGGATGGGCTGGCTGGAGGGATGGGCTGACCTTTTGAAATTCAAAGAATTTCTGGACTCCTCAGAAAAGAGTGACTGCAATCCACAGTGTGGCTGAAGAGACACAGAGATTCAGGGCTGACTCTTTCGCTCTTTGACAGGGGAAAGACCTCTGCTTTGTGCCCTTCCACATACATGTAATGAGAACCAAGATCAAACTTTCCCCACCATATAGTAATGTTGCTGAAAACCTGCCAATGAATTGTCACTTCCTTACTGCATTTCAAATCACTCCTTAATCTTTCCACAAACTATCAGTCTGAGAGCCTGATCCCTAACTCATCGATGTTGCTGCAAATCTTTCAGCAGACTGTAACAGACCTTGAATCAAGATCTTTGCAAGCTATGACTCTCCTTTGTGTCAGTATAGTAATAACTTTGTCATATCTTGCCATATTTACACCCTTGCATTTTTTCTTTTTTTTCCCTGAGATTTTGTCCTTTTACTTGAAGGTCTAASCTCAGCTCAATTGTTTTGTCTTAGACCCTATTTTCATCACTCTTCAGAACTTCGTAGGTAACCCTACAGATGATCAGGGGACCTACTGAGGTCGCCTCACAACTGCATCATCCTATGAAGCTATGATCTGTGCTTCTCTGCTTGCTTAAGAGTTGAGGAGTTTTGTTTTCAGGCTGTTTTAAGAAATAAACTGAATGCACCTGCAGCACTAGGTGGTCTACCTTCCTCCCACCTTCATCTTTCCCTCCACTCTTCTAATAGTTTATTGAGCATGTTAATGCTGCTTTCAGTTGATGGATTGTTTATGCAATCCTTCATGACATAACTTAGCAAATGCTTTTCAAACAACCAGACAGACAAAAAATTTGGCTGTGCTAGTGAGGACTAGACTGTGGCTTTGTTCCAAGACCCATGCCCAGAGGAACAATCAGTTGTACTATGCTCAGCAGTAGAAAAAAAAATCTTTCTAAAAGATTCACATTCAGCATACTGTTGTTGTGGGAGAAAGAGGAAGAGGAGGGGAATGGAAGCAGAAACGTTATAATTGTTACTGTCCTATGCCAGCACAAACTGATGTACATGTACACACCCTCTTGGATTCCCAGCCATGACCTCTTTCAGTTTTTGTTGACCTGATGGGGAAGAGCTGGGAGGGGTCACATACACATGAATTAAATTCATCTTGCTCCTCCGACAAGCTATTGCAATGGTAAATTCAGTCTTTAATGCTCGAGCCAAATAGAGTCTAGGAGCTTTCTTAAGAATCCTCAGTCATTCACATTCTTCATACCAGGAGTTAAAAATGTTAAAGTCATTGGCACAGCAAACTGACAAAACAGCTAAAACCTTTGGTCTGTTAAACATATTAAAATGGAGAAAAGCTATCCTACAGGCACTTTCAGTACATTTGAACGGCTCTGCTGGAGTCTAGGGATGGAATTTTAACATAAGAAAGATGCATTTTGAGTTCCTCAGACGTAACAGTTGCTTTACCTACCAAAATAAGAGGCAGGATGGAAGAGAAGCATGGAGGAATTTGGCAGGATTCATAAAACATCTCCAAAGTTTAAATATACCTGTAGCAGGAATCATAGAGTTAGGAAATAATACGAAGTACCCATGGATATATTTCCAAGGTAGTAAGAAATCTGTGAGCCAGGCTTGAGATCCTACAGAAAAAAATCAACATAGAACAAGAACTTCACGACCAGACCTACTAACCTGACTTACGTGCTCATGCTATAACTGTCCATCCAGCACAGCTCTTCCTGGTTCTGCTGGATACCTCTTTATCTCTTTCTTTGATACCAGGATATATTGAACATTTCAAATTTTGTCCTGGAGTGTCTCCACAAGTGCCTCAGTCCTGGCATTACTTTGTGATGAGGCAATGCAAGAGTGTTGCACACCAGTGCTCCTCATGCCAGCTTCATGCTGAGCCAGGGGTGTCAGAGGGCCCAGAGCTCACTAACAAAAATAGGGGAGATGGCAGGCCACTTTGTTAATCTTTTATTGGAACTGTGAGATACCTGGGTCTAACAGCTAAACCCATATCTCAGTCCTTCACAAACRCATCAATTACAGGGCCAGAGGACGTGATACCAAGGCAGAGGAGCTCGGGGAGCTGCAATAAGGTGCTACCATCTCTTTAGGTTGAAGCTGTTTAACCTTTCATGAAATTAGTTTAGTTTTCTGCTCCCTTCAGCTAATGACACAATCTGTGGGATGCAGACCTGCCTCATGGACACATGAGACCTGTTCTGCCTCATGGACACATGCCCAGTTCCATAAAGAGGAGTGCTCCAGAAGAGGAGATGTGAGAGCATTGTCACAGCTTCAGGTGTGCCACAGTAGGGTTGGAAAATGGCTTTGGGACTGGAGTGCTGTCTTGAGTGTCACCACACTTTGAATCCTCTGGGTCTCCTACCTGCCAAGTGAGTGCAAGTCTAGACAGCCTCTTCYGTCAGCCAAACCCCAGAAGTAACTCACTTACTTACGAAATGCTACTGCACTACTAGGAGAGCAATTTTCCAGCATTCTGTTTAAGGTGGCACAGACGGGGACAGAGGACAAACATAATTTCTTTTACTCCATGTTTCCCATTGTGTTACAACTCAGCCATAACTCCATGTGGGCTCAGATCACAGCTTGGATGCCAAAATCCTCCTGAAACCATCCAGAAAGAGCTGGCATACCCATCTTACACGGTATGAATGCTTGCAGATKAATTGATGCCTAAGCACCCACCTTGCAAATCCAGCCTGAAGAGTGATTGTACCTTGGAAACTTTTTTTAACACTCTTATTTTCACGTACCACAATAAAGTGAGACCTGAAAATAGACAGAATAATTTCCTGGTACTAAAGGCTTTAGATCACTGAAGAARATATGTGGGTAAAATGGATTTTCATGTGAATAGGGACAAAATTCCAATCTCAGTATTATTTAAAGAAGAGAGCTGAATTCGGTTACAGGGCAGGTCAGACAGATGTTCCACCCAAGGAGCCAAAGCATTACTAACTATTATATTTGTGTTTTATTACAGAGACTCAGAACCATASTCATGGCCAAGACCCCACTGTCATGGATGATATACCAAAACAGAACTAATATCTTTCTTGACTTAAGCCTAAGACACCCACTGGCTTTAGTGTGGTTACTCCCACTGCAAAGAGTAGCTGATTTGCCCTAATATACAAACCMTTTATACATTTTAAGCACAAATAAAAACCCCAAGCCCAAAACCAAACACAAACAGAAAGTATACACTATCTGACTGTAAATCTTAGATTCACTATGAAAATTAAGAGATGTGATTCTAACAAGAGAACAATGTGCCTTTCCTTCTTGTAAGCAAAGAACACCAAGACAGCCCTCTTTCTCTCTTACTTTGACATTCTTTTGTGTTGGTTTTTTCCAAAGACTCAGGCTGGCCCCATACTTGGAATAGCAAATGCAGTGAATGTAAAAGCTGATTATAAAACTCCTTGAATGAAACTTTGTATCTCTTGTTTGCAAGTAAAATTAAATACTACATAAAAATCTTCTTGCACGTAACTCTTAAAATATTATTATGATTAAACTGAAGTGTTTGAGTCTGTAGACAAGTTCTATTAGACACACACTAATTTATTTTGCCRATGACCATGACTGGGCTTTACCTAKGCACTGGCCAAAACATGCCACAAAATTGGAGATGTCTTAGAAGCTGAATGAGAAAACTACTTTCTTGCCTTCTTTCAATCTCAAATAAATAGCAGGGTACTGTGTGTGCTGAAAGGGAATCGTTTATGTTGGACTAAAACAGAGAAGGAAAAAAAGATGCAAAGGCCAGAATAAAAGTAGGCTGGATGCCTGGAAATAAATATGAATATATTCGAAAAGTATTTCAAACTAAGGATGTGAAAAATGGAAAGCCCAAACCAAAACTAGGGAAGGAACCTAACATAATTCTGTTTTAAGACTGAAAAGTGGGATAATATCAATCTCAAGCAGGGCAAAGTTGCTTCTGAGATCTGGGAAAAGGGGAAATTTCTACTCCTTACCTGCTCGGATGTGACTTTTGAACCATTCTTTTGTTTTCTACAGATCTGCTCTGCAGTTAGTCGCTAATCTTTTGCCTAAAGCTCCTGCAAAGGCAGGATGATCATAATGCAACCTTCTTGTGAAAGAATAGCAATTACCTGTAAATTGACCTACAAGATTGCAGGTTTTGACTGTCTGAAATGAAGCAGAATTTAGGCCAGAAAAGTATGCTTTCACCTTCACCAAGGGCTTTCAACAGCACAAGGTTTTCGCACTTTAGCCAGAGGAATACTCTTGTCTGTCTGGGTTTGCCAGACAAACACCACCACTGTCCATGGCAAAGGAACAGGGAGAAAGATGACAGCATGTGCCAGATGACGGTTAATAAAAACACTCTTTCTGCACTTCCTATTACAAAATCTGGGAAGGCCTTTTCTTCTAAGGTTTCTGTACCTTTACCATTGAGAAGATGAAGAAATATCAAACTAAACCTGTCAGTTGGTATATAGGCAGGAGACCTTAAAAGGCTAAATGCTGCTAGGAAACCATGACCAAATTGAGGGTTTTTCTGATATTCCACCTTTGTATTGCAATATATACCATCAGATAATTTTTTGCTGGTTTTGTTGTTTCATGATGAATGGTATCTCTCTTGAGTCTGCAAAATAACAGACTAGGTCACCATGTTTATTACAATGCACCAGAAGAAAAATRGTCTCTTAGACACAATGGAGTGAGAAAAGATTAGTGACAGAAGGACCAAAAATCTTTGTTTAAAAATTTTCAGCAAGGGAAAAAATAGAATGACTGCATTAAAAGGTCAAAACCAAGAGTATGGACAAGAGTGACCCAGAAAAGCCTAGGGAACATAAAATGTACTAAACAGTAGATACTGAACCAAGGAAAACAAAGTTATCTACAAATGAAAAGGGTAAAAGCAAAGGAGGGCTGACACACAAAATATTACAGAGTACATTCAAAATATTATAATTTACAACATCACATAATAAAGAGGGTTTTAAGAAAACATGCATCAACAAAACCAAACACTGAATGAGCAAGAAAATCCATCAAACCAGAAGCCAGACAGAGAAACAGGTAAGTTAGAAGCCATGGATGGTGAGAAAACACATCAGATAGGTTAATGGAGAAAAGGAAAACAGGATTTTACACAAACACTGGAGGACTTGTATTGCATATAGGACACATTACACGACAGRCAAAGGAGCAATTAGTAGAAAATAAACCTGTCATTTAATCCTAGGAGCTGGTTAGAACCCGAGCGGATGAGAAATGTGGTTTAAGTGGTTTCTCTAAGATCAGCATCCCAGAAGCCCAGCTAAAGAACATAAACAGAAAGATGGTGTCAATCACACTTGTTGGAAGCAAAATGGCACAGGAATGGTATAACTTAATCCCTGAGGGTTGAACATTGACTCTATCTTTGGGTTTCAGCCTACATTTAAGAAAACCCCTCTGTTCCATTTGCTGCCCAGAGATTTTGACATTCCAGTTCTTAACTTTCTTCCTTTCTTCATAACTAAGAGGATCACTGATCAAACCAAATCCAACAAATGTCAAAGGCATTCTTTCAAGGCCAGTATGTGGTCTCAAAACATCTCACTCCTTGGCAATGACTAAAAGCAAGAAGATTGGGCCTGAGACCAGATGATGGTTATTATTTTTAGGGAAAGGTATTTGTGTATTCATATTTAGTCATATGTTCCATCTAAGACATCCTATTCCAAGGTTGGTTCTCATTCCAGTCGGCTACGCATCACTGGCTCCCATGGGAACCTTGGAGTTTCAGCACTGTGCTTACTCACTGGAAAACTCTCTTCCACAGAGACATCTGGTGTCCCATACAACTAAACAGCAACATGGTTTTTTAATTTGGGGGGAGATGTTGCCCTTGCACTTCAGGATCCAGAGCGTGGGCTCACATTGGTTCACTGCTCTGTGGACACCAGCTGCATTTCATAAAATCAAAGATATTTAGTTATAAATTTAAAATAAACAGGAAGACYTTATCTGAAAAGATAGTCATAAGTAAGTGTGCATATATGTAAGTGTACATAAACAGCTGATGATATAGGATCTGTCAGCACAGTTGTGTCACTACATAGGTTTTGCCATTTTATAGATCTCAGACCCATTTATAACCGTTKTTAGTGTTCACGATCAAGAAAAGCAGGGAGAAAAATCTTTCTCTTTTGGGAATACACTCTTTTCAGTGGTGGGGTTGACTTAATGTAGCTGCATACTGAACTTTATGCTGATTAAGGAGCACGTGCAAGAYTAGACCAAAAAAATTTTAATGGGACACAGATAAACTATCAACGCAATCTTTCCCAAAACCAAAAGAAGGAGGAGGCCTGGCCCTGAAGCCAGACTGATATCTACATCTCAAACTAATACAAAGGAGTAATTTTGAAATGTTGGTATCTTGTAAACAAGTCTGTGCAATTAAAACTGAGCCACATTTTTTGACATTTTCTCATTTCCAGATTTCCATCTCCCGTTGCCAGTGTTTCAGCTGTACACAGTGACTGCTTTCCTGTACATGGGCAGCACCACAAAATCCCTTTGTCTGTGCATTTGTTTCTGTAGGGTCACAAGGCTGGTTTTATTCACATCAGTGACAAATATAATTTACAAAATGTTTCCCTTTTTTGTCATTTTTCATTTCCTAACCCATTAGTGAATCTTATCCCCATCATCTTAGTAAGAACACATCTGAAGTTGACATAGGAAGGCAGGAGAGACTGCCCTTACCACACAATTTTATTGATGTTTCTGCATCAACTGTGATTCTTGGCAATCCAGTTCATCCTTTCCCAACCTTGGTCGATGAAGTCATACCCACAACCTTAACAAAGAGAGATTCAATTTCTCCTCAYTTATGTTAGGTGGGCTTTTCAATGCCCTCCTAAGAGAAGTTGAGACCTCCAGATGCCCGGTGAGAAACAGCTCAAATTTATTTCCCCWGCCATTGATAACATTCATGTGCTTCATACTCCCTGGAGAAAAGACTGCTTGGGAACTTGGGATMCCAAAGGTAGATGTGTTTTACATTTCTCTAGTTCATTTCACTGAATACCTCAGGGCTAGGGTTGCTGGTTAGGTTTCCTTTGGGAAGCAGGGCTCAGTGCCTTTGTCACTTCCACCTGCTTTCCCAGTAAAGCTAGAAGGAAGATGGCTGGGATTTCAGCTTGCTTGTGCTGTGTGCATGTCTGTCTGTCTKTCTGCTCAGGGACYCACCARACAATTCTCCCCCAGTCCAGTAATTCTGAAGCCATTGGATAATCTCAGTTAAATCTGATGCAAGACTKGAGCTCTCTCCCAAGTGTTTCTACAACATACAGCCTCGACCTTGACCATGTTGCACTGGATAACTCACATCTGGTTTCCCTACAGAGCATGGTCTTTGAGGGCACTTCTGCTCTTTTCCATCTTGATTTCTCCTGCTCTCTTTGTGCTAGACAGGAGGCTGGTCATGGATACAGGATTTGGCCAGTTTCCCAAGAGATGGGTGTGGAGGTGTGGTTGGTGTCCCAAGGAAGAGAAAAGCYGGAGACCATCACAGATCTTTCTGTGCCAGGCACTCAGCTGCTCCCTTAGCTCCAGGCCATCTGCTTTGTAGTCTGTTCCTGTTACCAGCTTCCCCTTGTCTTCACCTGTGGTCTCTGTTACTGTAAAATATTAATAAGTATTCATTTCCCCTTCCTTTCTAAGAATTCCAGAACGAAAGGGAATCCTGCCTTTATATTTTTTTAATGCAGTAAGATTGTCACAGGTCAACATGATGCTCTTGTAGGTACAATATTTCAGTGGTATACAAAAAAATGTTCACTCTATTTTTATCAAGTATGAATCATTTGGGAGCTGTGTTGAGTTTGACAGCTTACAATGGAAGACAATAAAAATTAATAGTCCTGACTTTTCTTCTGAGGTGTCAACAAAATTTATTTTATTATGGCAAAATTTTGCCTTTCAAGAGTCTTTCCACTATTTAGTTTTAAATTATAATTTTAGCGTTATATTTMTATATATATTCCATTTTTTTTATATTGAAGTTTTGGCCTTATCCAAGTGAAATAATACAGTGGCTCTAAACACACTATTTTCTGGAACAACAGGCCTATAACTCACTTATAAACTCTCCTTATAAACTACATTCTGTAGAGCTCAGCAAATACTAGAGTTTGTAGTCTGGGACTGAACCAAAAAGGTTAAAAAAGAAATYTCATTCAAGCCAAATCAAAACAGAAACTGACATTACAAAAAMAAATTAAAAATTGAGTAGGCTATTAGAACAAAAAATATTTTCYTCTTCTTTTAAGGATGGTGATGTCTCTGCCCTTAGATATCTTAKTAGCCATTGATTTGCCACATTCAGCCCAACATCTTAAGTGGTTTCTGTCCATGRGAAGGCTCCTTTTTGGTGGACATAATGGGAAAAGAAAGACCTTCCTGGCTCAGACTGTGTCATACAGGAGCACTTGTCCAGTGTCACTCTTGCCAGACAAGATGTATGGGTGTCTTGGAAACATCTGAGCATGAGCTAGAATGGCCCTACTTGCTTTTTTTCTTTTCCCTTCTCACATTTTTAAGCCTATATGGGAGCACTGAGGAGCAGTGGTTTCATGTAAGCTCTGGCCTGACACTGCTTTCACTGCCATCACCTTCCTTGGTCAGAAAACCACATCTACTTAACTTGAAATGACAGATTTTGTGAATGGGGACACAAGGAGAAGTTATCAAGCACCAGATCCTGTGAAAAAAGGAGGTTTAGAATCCTTGCAGGTCCATTACTGGAAATCCTTCAGTCTCTATAGATAACAATATGGCAGCTTGGTCTAGTTGCTGGTGTTGCTCTGACCAGCAGAAAAGTGGGACTTGCTTGAAAATTAAATTCTTGAGGGGAAAAATAAAAAATCAAAGGCATAAATTAAAATCTAAAAAGTTTGTTTTCCCAGGAAAATGTTGCCAGTGCAACAAATCTGAGGAATTCCCTGAACACTGATGCTAACAAGCCCCAGTTGCCCATGTTTTCTTGTCTCAGGACCAAATTCCCTGGTTTCCCCCAAATTCTAAATATCTCATAGAATTACTTTGCAGTTTGGGARAGCTGTAATGTCACTTTCTTGTGTGGGCTTCTGGTTTCTAATAAATACATGTTGATAGGAATATCAAGAGGTCTTCTCTCTCCTCCATCTGGCTGCTTACTTTCAGAAAGATCACAAGAACCTTTTGGAGTTTCCATCATATTTTGTGCAACAAGCTTGGAAAGTGGGCTAAAACCAGCAGCAGATGCCAGAAGTCCTAATACTTTCCTTTGCTCTGCTCCTGTTGCTGCTAAAACTGCAGCATAATACTAAGCACTAAGAATAAGCTTGAACATCTGTGTGATTCAGGCATTCCTYTTGGTGGATATGAAGTCTAATCCTCTTTATTTTGATGTTCTCCTTTTCTTGTTTTCCTGGYTCAGATTATCAGCCTTATACAAGATAGATCACCCTTCTTTCTCTTGCCTTGCTGGATAAGTACCACRTAACTTAAAAGACAGGTTTTTGCATTTGCCACTATCTTTTTATATTGTTTTACTAAAACTAGGAAAAATCTGTTATTTCCTGGGATGCTGAAATCAAGAGTTAGACTTTGTCCTCTGGAAGGCATTTAAATCCAGTTCAAATTTTCTAGAATTCTCTCCTTTCTCCTGAGACCCATCTGAACATTACTATGAAAAACAYCTCTGTAAATAGTCCCTGACATGGAGAAACAACTTCACCATGTAGCTCACCAGGTTCTCTTCCCATCAAAATTATTGTAGATTTTTTTTTTTTTTTTGCTTATTTGACAGTGCCCGTGAAGGAATAAAATGCTTCACAATACAGATGAGAAAAGCCAAATTACTGCCTGCAGCAGATTGGAAGCATGGCATGGTGACAGGGATGACAATAGAATAGGGGAGCACTGTGGAAAGGAAAAATCAAGTATGAACAGTGAAACCATGCTGCTGTTCCTTGACACTTGCTGAGCAGCATGAAAGGGCAGAAAATCAGGGATTTCTAAACTATTAAACACAGAATTACATTTTCTTGGAAGCAGATTTTCTTTCACAAAATCCTGATTTTTAAAGAAGTCTAAATTAATTAAAAAAAAAAAAAATCAGAGTTGTTGCCACCAGCTCAGAAAAGTATATTAACTTCAATAGCACCATGGTCACATGAACTCTTATTTTCATCCAGAATGATAATAAGTGTTGAATAAAATGTGACCCAATGACTAGTGTGGAAATACTGGCACCAGAAATGTTTTATTTCTCAAATGTTTTGTCATTTTGAACTGCAATTACTGAAGTCATTACTGAAGTTTTCTCACACAACTTTTCTAAAATAGTTTTCAAATGGACTCTTTTGCTGTTTAGCAAAATGTAGACAGGACAATATAAGAAGAGCTCTTTGAAGAAAAATGTGATTTCAATAGATTTTAATGCTATTCTACTAACAAAAGAAGTGTTTGACTGCAGAAACTACTTTAGACTTGTCACATCCCTAGTCTGGCTTAAGAAAACAAATCTAGGAAGCTCTTTATTTTCATCTATTTTTCTAAGTGAAAACTGCACCATTGACTTCATAAGATTTAAAACTTGCTGTGGTGTGAGCCACAAGACTTTCTGCAGCTAGTTATAGTGTTATTTCAGTCTGAAACAGCACCAAAAATAACTAGCACAAACTCATTATTTTTAAAGAAAACAAACTTATTTTTGTAGAAATTTGGAATACATACATTTTTGCATAGACCTGTAAYATCAGCTGAGGGCAGTGCTAAAAACCAAACATCCTATATGCCTTCTTCCTGTAAAGGATTTGATGGTCTATGCAGCAAGGCAGCTTGGATTTCTTCAAAGAATAGAATTCTRATTCCTATTATTCATGTAGCTATAGCATTTAATACATCTGTGGTTTTCAAGCCTCGGGGATTTTGAGTAATGTGCAAGGGGGACAGATTCTGCTCCAAAGCATTACTGTTTGAGGTGAACAAGCAGCACAAAGTATGGGTGATGGGGGGAAAAAAGACAGAGCAAGGAGCGATCTACACAAGATATGCAAATGAAACAAGATGAAATTAAAATCTTAACCCCTCACTGCAATGCCTTGTTCAAGCAGATGGATTGTCAGTATGGTGATGGCACAATGGCAAGACTGAAATTCTAGCCCAGCAAAAATCAGTTCTCAACAGTTTCAGACTAAGAATTAAAACCATTTTGAAGACCCCACTGGGAGTAATGTATTCAGGTCTGGAGCCCTCCCAGCATAGCAGACACGGACCTGCTTGAGTGAGTCCAGAGGAGTGACATAAAAATGATCAGGGATCTGGAATACTTCTCCTATGAARTCAGACTGAGAGAGCTGGGGTTGCTCAGCATAGAGAAGAGGAGGCTCTGGGAAGACCTTATTGCAGCCTTCCAGTACCTAAAGGGGGCCTACAGAGAAGATGGGAAGGGATTCTTCATCAGGGAATATAGTGATAGGGAAAGATGTAAGAGTTTTAAACTGAAAGTTGGTTTARATGAGATATTAGGAAGAAATTGCTTACTGTGTGGGTAGTGAGGCATTGGAACAGGTGGCTCAGAGAATATGTGGACGTCCCATCCCTGGGAATGTTCAAGGCCAAATTGGATGGTGCTTTGAATAATCTGGTGTAGTTGAAGGTGTCCCCGCCCACAGCAGGGGGGTTAGAACTAGAAGATCTTCCAAATTCTTTCCAATCCAAACTATTCTATAATTTTAAAAGGATTTCTATGATTTGAAGGCTATGACACTTTATCTTCCAAAGTCATTGTCAACATTCCTACTGACTGAGTGACCAAGACCTTGTATTTCAATTCTATGAAGCATGTGCCTGCTCCCAGATCTTAACTCTTTTTGTAGTTTTCTTCTAGACAGTTACTGAAGAACTTCTGTYGATATTCAGTGAGGCTTAGTCAGGCTTTCTTAAATATTTAGTTCCTGTGAATTCAACTTCTTAATATGTGGCACAAGCTAACATATGTGGCACAAGCAAATATATTTCATTATCCTCAACTGCTGCATCCTGAAGTCTGTGAGATATATTTTAAACACACTGGCACAAATTTTTCAGTTCTCTTTTAGTGATGCAATCTTTGTGAATAAAATACACAACAAAATCTAAACACAGGTTTAGAATCTCTTGGTGGAAGCTGGCTTCAGAATCCAGATTCAGAGAGATGGATATTCCAGSAGAGCAAAAGCCTTGTTATAATCAGAATTATGTTAAATTTGARCAGATTCAATTATTCACTTGAAATAAAATACATTGCATAAGTAATTATTTCTTTTCACTGTGAACAGCTTACGGACTAATGGATTAGTTCATTATTAACATTTTTTACTCATAAATACTCACAGAATAATCAGGATGATCTTCAGATTCAGAATGTTCACCAGATGTTCTCTCTGACCACTTTTTGTTGTTATTTATGATGTGTCATTAGCCACTTGAACCATATGGCATTGTTTCTAGTCCCTGAATCAGTGACAAATGCTCAGATCTGGATAGTGATGAAAAAATTTCATTTCAATTCTGAATCTTCAGATGAAAAAAATCATGTCCCAAAAACCTTTTCTTTTTCATGAATTGTGAATATTTTCACCCATTCCATTTGGACATCCAAACAATGATGAATAACACAACACATAAATTAATCCTAGGACATTACTTTTTCTCAAAGTTTGCACAGACCGTTCTTTTCTCATTTGACAAGGTCCAGCTTTTCCATAGGCTCTACATTTCAATGACAGCTACATTCTTTGGACTTTGGTTGCTATCATCATCATCATTATTATTAGCCTTTGAACTTGTTATTTCTTCAATTAATTCAATGCATTGATTCAATCAGCATATTTGCTTTTCAAAACAGGCTTTCAAATAAATATTTCTGGGAAAAGCAGACATATTGGCACATTCCTTTAAGAAAACAAATACCATTTTAGGAATATTAAGGGAAAAGCCATATAAATTGGCACTTTTCTTAAAGATTTCTGCACATAGCAGCACATTTTTTAACAGTTATATAAAAGTCAACTTTACTTGAACATTTCTGAGAAAGCTAACACTTTTCTTCAATATCTGGAAATGATTCCTACATAAAACCCATATGTCTCAAACTTCCAAATTTTAAGACTACTAAAAACATAGTCCACATGGCATATTTCATAATACTAGTCTATTCTATTCATACCTGTTACATCAGTCATCATCTTGCTATCTAAATGCTCAAAGCTAAAAAAATGGTTTTCCTGTTATAAAAAATGCAAATCTGACTTCTCAGAGATCACAGAAATTTACTTCACATAATGAGCAAGAATTTGCTGTAGTCTCAGCATCTTTATTTTCAGTATCCTTAACATGAACTGAGAGAAAACATAAAGACGTAGCTATGGTTAAAATGTATAATTTTGCTACGTTCAAAATAACAAGTAATTTTAAGGACACAAMAGTTCAATCAGTTTGGATTAAAATACTCTTTAACCCATGCAAATATAAGKTGCTATGTGAAGGAAGTGATAGGAAGGGTCTTGGGGCATTGGTACATGGAAGAGCTGATCTGACTGTCATGGTTGTCCCTTCTCCATGTAAAATTCTGTAAAGCTTCAAAATAGAGGAGATCCAATCCTGGCACCAAACAGCAACAGAATCTGATATTTTAACATCCCTTCCACAGGCAGTTGGTTTCTAACATTATTCATTCATCCAAAACTCAGCCTTTTYCTTCCATCATTCCAGTGTTTCATAACAAAAATGTCATTTCATAATGAGCAACATTTCTGAATAGAAACAGTAGAAGGGACTCCTGCTCTTCAGTAGTGTTTTGCCTTCTTGAGTCAGAATCTTGTTGCTATGCTGTAGTCACATATTTAGAAGGGTTGCATTAGCTACTGTAACTGAGGAGTGCTTCAGGAATTATCCACTGCTATTGACAAATCTCAGACCATGTTTTTCACGCATGGCCTCCAAAGAATAAAGCAAAGATTTTCACAACCTTCTGGCATGTGTTTTCCAGAATTATGGAAAACAGCATGCCACTTTACAAGATTTCTGTTGTATCACCAAGGGGTGCACTTGTGTAACAACTATGCCCAGTCTGACATGTCCCACCAGAACTGGACCTACCATGCATAAACAATCCATGCAGATCCACACATTCATTGTGAACTTCATTATGGCTTCCACAGGTACTGGAGTTACTTTACCTGCATAGTACCATCCGACCTGCTAGAGGCTACCAAACACACAGAGGATCATAGGTAAAAGTAAATTGTGCCAAAAATTGACTTAGATAAAACTACTGAATGGAAAAGAGGGTTCAAGAAAAAGCAGACATATAGCACTTCTAATGTCAACTGTATATTYTACTGTAAGTCTAGATTCCTCAGTGACAGTCCTGAACTTGACTCCAAGGATCAGCTTCCCATGAGTTAGGCAAATCTGAAATAATCTTTGCATTTATTTCTATGCACATACACACTCACACGCACACACACACAAAATATTACAAATGTGTACAATATACCACTTTAATGTGCAAGAGGTACTGATTATTCTGAATGTTCAGAAAATTTTCTGGTCTACCAATGACAAGAAGAGTGAGGAAAAGAGTAGAGGGGCAAAGGAAAGGGAAACAGAAAGGAACAAGGCAAAGTAGAGAAAAAAAGAAGAGAAAAGAAAATAAGAGAGAAAAGGAGAAGAGAGAAATCCTAGTCCTTCACATAAAACAGATTTTTTTCAGGATGCACGAAAATGCCTGATGACATTGCTTGGAAGAACTGTTTCTTGTTATATCCCAGAACACTTCTCCTACTACTTCCAGTGCTGGTTCAACTCAGTCACTTCMCTCTGGAGAGAACCATATGTTTTGGATAAAAAAATCCACAGTGATCTCTCTGTGCTTTTCACCACTTCTATAGTACTCCAACCTTTGGTTTGTGTTCTCATTTAACTGGCTTCATTCCTCTAAGATCATTGAATGCTGTCATATACCTTTGTCACATTTAAAATGAATTTTGAATACTTCAGGTAGATGAAGAACCTGAGATGATGCTGTCTGAACTATCTGTCAACAGCATGAAATAAACTTCTTGGTTGAACTTCTGGCTTTCTCCTTGTCTTCCATCTCTTCCAGCATTTGAGCAGCATATTAATCACCCACACCCTGACTGATCACCATCCAACTTAAGCCCTTCTGGAGGCTCAAGTTTTTATGAAATTGCACCAGGAGATGAAGCTGGCTGGCTGAGAACAGAGCATAAAACAAATTAGGCCAAGAAAAAAAAATGGTAAAGAAATGTGGTGTAAGAAAAAAATTCCTTCATGTATACAGTAAAATCTATAATTTCTTTTCCTATTGGAGTTGAGGACAAATATAGTGCAAAAGGATGGTTATTCATCTCTTCTATCAACAGCAATTTTTGTGCTACTACATTTGCAGTAGCACAAGTCAGACTGGAGAATATTCAGGCCTTGCAGCATCAGTCARGAGGAAGAAGCAGGGAATGTGCTTAAATATGAAGCTGCAAAATTCTACAAAAGGAGGAGATTGAGCAGGAGGCAATTGCCTAGATGCATGTGAATACCCTGGTGAAAATTAAAGATGTTTTCTGCTCTTCCAAACCTAGAAGACTCCTAAAAATATATCTCATTCTTCTGATGAAACTGGATGTCTTCCACATAGGGTCTGAATTGCACCCACAAGGTCTACTTTGAACTAAGGGACTAGAAGGGTCATATTTTTCTTATGTGTGTTTCTAAACTGTTTTTTCTGGAAACAGCAAATACTCATAAATACATAACTGCACTTTATTTGCTCTTGCATTGCAKCATAAAATCTTTTTAGGAATCACTATTTCATCATTATGTAGATTCCTAAGATAGGAAAGTTCCATGACCAAGACAATTTACATTCCAGTTTTGGGAGGAAGTGGAGAACTGTCATRCATTAGAATAGAATGTCATTGAATAAAGATCTCTAGACCTTTAATTTAATATTTGGGGGAGGGGGGTAATTTTTGTTATTATTTTGATAGAAATCCATTTATTCGATTATTTTATTTTCTTCAGAGTACCATGTCAGTGACCTGACACCACAAAACATACGTCTGCCAATGTAGCCACACAAGTTTCAAACAGTAAGATAAAAATTACTTACAGTCTTTTCAGAGGTTTTATTTCAGTTATATCCTTTGGGATTCTCAGCTACCATTGCACATTTTGAAAAATGAAACTAGCAACTGGAACACAGCCCTTCCATCTCTGTTTACACACTTTAAAAGACATGAACAAATCTGTGAAGCATGGAAAGGGAAAAGGAAAATTACATAAATGAAGCTGAAGAGAATGACAAACCAAAATCAAACACTTCAGATAAAAGAAGAGCAGAAAGCCAAGCTTATGYCTTCAGCTTTGCCAAGTATTATTTCCTGATGTACAGTTTCTCACAGAAGTGATTCTGAAAAATAAGAATATCCAGGGCAGTCATTCAGTTCTAAAATATAATATCAATAAGCTATCAATGTGTTTATATCCTTGCAAGATAAAGAATTTTCTATTTTTGAAGCTGCAAATCAAAAAATTTGAAACTTCAATATGTTTTAAATAAAAATAATTGGGTTTTGTATCCTAATTTAAAACATATGCCAAACTAAAAAAAGGTTCAGTTTATTTATCTCTTCTTCACAAGTCTCACAGTTCTTCAAGGTCTCACTACTTTGCTGCCAGCAAACATCATCTCATTTCTATTCTGAGGCCAGTGACAATGAAGTGTTCAACCCTAACATACTTGGATGGCACATCATAGAAAATGTGTTCCATGGTCCCTACCAACAACCAACAACAGYACAACCACACCAGAACTCTTTCCTGTCTGGAAGCAACAAGGAACATGAAGATAAAAGTCTGTCTCACTCCACCCAGATGGAGTCCCAGCCAGGCAGGCTCAGGCAGRCTCACAGAATAGCAATGAGACCTCCAAATTTTACATCAGTCAGGATGTAAAACCAACCCTGAGCATTAAGAGGCAGGACTGTTTMCACATATTATAAAATTTCTTGCAATCAAAGACAGAAGATACATTGAAGATCAGCCTCCCATATACTTATGTTATGCAGGTCAAAGCTGTACCAGCTGTTCTGGAGTGGCTTCAGTTCAGAATAAAAGCTCATGTTGCATCTAGAGCAAGGCAATCCCCACAGCCACACAATACATAATTTTGTAAAACAATGTGCTCTTAATATTTGCAGCAATTAAAAATAACTTTCTCTTCTTAAAAAATGAACTCATGGAATAGCTATGTTCAAGAAGTCTACAAATGCACCAGACATGGACCAGGCAGTCTCCTATCTGCATCATTGCCTGGCACACCACAAGGTTTCCTGCAGGACAMTGTTATTGCTTCCACTAAATTACCAAGACACAATTAAATTTGTGACAGATTGGTTAACTYGGTGATGTGGGATATTTAAGCAAGATTAGGAGTTTTCTGTAAAACGTTTCATTCTGTCACTGGTATTATTTGCATATTTGGTGTTTAGACAATTTTTCCTGTCTTCTGTAAACCAGTAAGTCTAAATAATTTAGTTTTTTCTGGAAATTTATTTCCAGTGAAACCAAGCCATGTGGACACCATCTGATCTTAAAAAAA